>JAEIIJ010005033.1:0-35996 GCA_018904815.1 Drosophila ogumai
AAAATATCAACAATTTATGTTTTTAAAAATTCATAACAAAGCCAAAAATGCAGTAAATTTTATTCGGAAAGCGTTTTTGTACTAGTTTTTATAAGGTTAACGAATCTGCATACTTAATTTTTATTTATTTTAACTTTCATTTTTTTTTCAGATTTTGACGATTTAAATGATAAAATTTTGGAAAAATGGTTAAATTTTTTTTCGCCAGACTTGACTAGAAAGACTTGGCTTGTAGTGCTGATCAAGAATATATATGATTTATAGGGTCGGAAATGACTCCGTCACTGCAATGCCAGCTTATGACTGCAGCTATACCCCGCAAGCGGTATAAGAACAAGTTATGTTTGTAGTGGAAGTCCTAAATTTATATTTTACCGTTTAAATTCGGCGGGCTATTGCTTAAACTATCGTTACCATCGCCATGGGCTCGGATTCCGAGACTGGTCACATCCTGGACTGGCCACACTGCCTGCACTTGTACAACTTGCAAAAATTTGTCGGCGAAATCCTTTTATTTATTCAGTTCTTCTTTTACAAGGTACGTAAGGACGAAGCTCGACCTAATCTGGTTTTCCGGCCCCAAAGGCTTGTCGGCGGAGTGTTTTGTTTTGCGATTGACTAACCAGCACGTTGTTGTTCGGCATCCATCCACCTTGTTCCGTGTGATCAGGGGCTTCCTGCCTTGTTATCCATTTGGTGTTCATTACAGCCGGCTCTGAATTCAGCTACATACATATTTTTGTTGGTTTACGCCCACTTACTGCCACATCTGCTGGTTTGTGGGACAGCCCAGAGAAGAAAGTGCATCCGTCATCAGTTTTCTGTTACGTTTACTCCCCCACCAAGCCTTTTGGTTTTTCTTTCAAAAGTTGTATAAAGCGTAGCATTCTAAATTTTCCAGTTTGGGCGACGAGTAATGTAATCTCCCACAAAAAAAGTTGGCTCATTTCGAAATTGCCCCAGTCATGTTTTGGCTTAAATCCATACAGAGGTGCCGGCAGCATCTGAACAGCAGGCTCTGCCAAGTCCGCTGTAGCAGAGTCTATTCCGGGAGAACTCTCACTCTCTCTGTGCCGAGCACTCCGCGATTCTTCAGAGACGCGTCCGGCGTTTGTAGCTCCCCCCGCCTCAGACCACTGTCGATCCGCTACAGGTATTTGGCAGGCGTTATCTCTGTTATCCAGACAGACTTGGCTAACACCCTCCAACCATCTGTCATTGCAGTTGCAGCGCGAATATACCCCAGCCCGCTGACATGGCTAGTAAGACCGCCCACTTCGTCCTGCCCAACACACAGCCCATCGCCGATCTGGACTGCAAGAGCGCCTTCGAGAACCTGACCGAGAGGGAGAAGCTCTATGCCCACCATTTCAGCAAGGCTTCCTGGGACGGAGGCCTCATCGCAGTTATCCAGTCGAGTCCTGAGGCGCCACTTGTATTCTCCCTGCTGCACCGCATCTTTGTGGCAGAGAAGCCGGCGGAGCTGAGGGCTAAGGCCCTTGAAGCCGGTGTCAGCGCCGATGAGTATACGGGCTTCCTGGTCTATGCCTGCGGTGTATTCGCCAACGCGGGCAACTACAAGGGAATGGGCGACAGCAAGATCGTGCCCAATCTGCCGGAGGCGAAGTTCGAAGCCATTGTACGCTCCTCTGCTGCCTACGCCAGCGAGCCACGCGTGGGCAAGATCTTCGAGAAAGTCAAGAATTTGGTGTATGCGTTGGAGTCGCGAAACGAGATACTGGGATTTGCTCCCGATGGAATAACCACATACTGGTCGGACAACTGCACCAAGGAGGATTCTGAGATTGTCAACAAGTGGCTAACCTCCAAGCGCATCGAACCCTACATGTGCCGAACGTTCAAGGTGCTGGAAAATGGTCAATCCATTTACGATGTTAAGTTGGGGTCGGTGGCGGAGTCCCCGCAGGACGGGATCACACTGCCACTGGAGGAGTTCAACGGCAACAAGTTTCGCGTGACCCGTGGTGACTACCGGAAGCTCCTACAGCGCGTCAACCAGCACCTGCTGGAGGCCCAGAAGTACGCGGCTAACGAAAATGAGTCCAAGATGATCGAGCACTACGTCCGGTCCTTCGAGCAGGGCTCGCTTGCCGAGCACAAGGACGGATCGCGCTGGTGGATCAAGGACAAGGGGCCTGTTATAGAGACCTACATTGGCTTCATCGAAACCTACAGGGATCCGGCTGGAGGTCGCGCCGAGTTTGAGGGCTTTGTGGCCATGGTGAACAAGGAGAGTTCCGCGAAGTTCTCCGAGCTTGTGAATCGCGCCGAAAAACTGGTGGAGTACCTGCCCTGGACAAAGCAGTACGAGAAGGACTCCTACCTGAAGCCGGACTTTACCTCCCTCGATGTGCTTACCTTCGCCGGCAGCGGAGTGCCCGCCGGCATCAATATTCCCAACTGTAAGATGGATCTACATCTATCTGGATGTTTTATTAATTGATTAATTTATTATTATTTATTTTAATTAATTCATACAGACGACGAAATCCGCCAGGACGAGGGCTTCAAGAACGTCTCACTGGGCAATGTGCTGGCCAACATCAACCGCAAGGACCCCATTCCCTTCCTTACCGAAGAGGACCAGACCTTGATGAAGGAGTACAAGGTGAAGGCCTTCGAGGTTCAAGTAGGTCTCCACGAACTCCTGGGTCACGGCAGCGGCAAACTGTTCCGGATTGACGAGAAGGGAGTCTACAACTTTGACAAGGAGAACACCAAGAACTTGATCACTGGCGAAGGCATCTCGACGTGGTACAAGCCGGGCGAAACATACGACACGAAATTTGGGGCGATCGGATCTTCGTATGAGGAGTGTCGTGCTGAAGCCGTGGGACTATATCTCTCCCTGCAGCGGGACATTTTGGAGATCTTCGGTTTCAAGGACAAGGTGGAGCAGGACAACATAGTTTACGTTAACTGGCTGAGCCTTATTTGGAACGGCATGGGCGTGGCCCTGGAGATGTACAACCCCAAGTCCAAATTGTGGCTGCAGGCCCACTCTCGCGCCCGGTTCGTCATCATGAAGGTGCTCCTGGAAGCCGGCGACGGACTGGTGAAGATTGAGGAAACCGAGGGCGGGAAAAATCTTCTGCTGACCGTGGATCGCAGCAAGATCGAGACCGTGGGAAAGAATGCTCTAGGGGACTTCCTTACAAAACTCCAAGTCTACAAGTCGACGGCGGACATTCAGGCGGCCAACAAGATGTACGAGCACTACTCGGAGGTGAACGAGAGCGGGCCGCATCCGTGGGCCAAGTGGCGGGACATCTGTCTGGCGCACAAGAAGCCGCGCATGATCCTCGTGCAGGCTAACACTGAGGTGGGCAAGGACCAAAAGGTGCACCTGAAAACTTATGAGCCAACTCACGAGGGCTACATCCAGTCCTGGGTGGAGCGCTACCCCACCACGGACATTGACGACCTGCTGGAGTCGATTGTGGAGAAGGACAAGAAGTACTTTCCGACCGCCTTCAAAAACTGAAGGGTTAGGCATTTAACAATGTCCCATAGGCTTGTACTATGATTTTCAAGTAATGATTAAATTGTCATTTAATGACGAAGTATACATTATCCATCAAAGCATTTGTTGCTTATTTTAACTCAAAATTATTGTATGTAAATTTTAAAATATGAGAATGTTCTCCTGTTTGCCACTCACAGGGATGCGTTGACAAGGAGTTTAAGTAACTAATGCCTAGCAACGCAGTCATAGTATGTAAGCCAGTAGTCATTGAGTTTTGCGTAATACTCCCGTCTTTCCTGCCACTGTTATAATTACATATATTCTTCAACTTTCCTCGCCATGGCAACCAGCAGGGGACGAGTCAGCCAGGGGGACTACGGTGCGTTCAAAATCGGGAAAGCCAAATTCAAGGTGCCGCCGTGCCTGCGCTTAGAGCGCGACACCAAGAGCTGCAAATTGTTCCAGGAGATGCAGCACGACATGGATAAGATCGACAGTCTGAAACTGCCCAAAGGGATGACACGGGATGCTTTCGAGAGGGCGGCCATGACACATGAGATGCAGCTATTGAAGCACGCAGAGTTCGTGGAGAAGAAGCGCCGTCAGCAGCTGAGGCAGGATTGCGAGGAACTACGTGAATTGGCAGAGCAACTTCGCCTGGCCGCCATTTCAAAGCAGATAGCCGATGACCTGGCTGAACGGGAGCGCGCAAGGCAGCTAGACGTGCAGGCAAAGGCACAGGAGGTGTCCGAAGAGCGCTGCTTGTTGGAGGCGAAGCGGGGCGAGGAAGAAGTGGCCCGCAAGGAGCAGCAGCGTTGCCTGCGCGAATCACTTGTCAGCCAAATGGAGGAGAACCGCCTGCGTCGGCAGGGCCAGCACGCCCAGGGAATGAACGACCGTAAGATGAGCCAGGCCAAACAGAAGCAGATCCAGGAGGAGGATCGCGCCATTCAGACTGCACTGGAACAGCGAAAGGTGCAGAAACGCCATGAAATGTTGCGGTCCATCGAGGAGAACAAGCAGCACAGAGAGAGGGAACGGGCCCAGAATCTGCAGGAGCTGGGAAAACTTCTAGAGAAGCAGTCGGAGATCGAAAACAGAAAGCAGCAGCTGGAGGAAGAACGCATTCAGGTACAGCGAAAGAAGCAGGAAATCAGCATTCGCTTGGGCGAGCATGTCTACCAGATCGAGGTAATGTACCCCACAGTTTCCCTTTAATCCCTGTTAGCTGCACTGACGCCCTTTTAATCGCAGAACGAGAAGCGTCATCGAGACAACCTCTTGCAGGATCTGCTGGAAGCAGAGTACTTGGCCAAGAGTGACGAGCGCTTTCGCCAGCAGATTCAGCAGGAGCAGATGTCCCGGCGTCGCACAAGGCTGGAGATGGACCGTTATCGTTTGGAACAGGAGCACCGTAAGATGGAGGAGATGCAGCTGAAGCGCGCGGAGATCGAGACCCGCCAGCAGGAGGTGTCTGGCACACATGTGGAGGCCGAGAAACAACTGGAGAACTACCGCCAGCGTAGGGCGCACGGGGCAACCCTGCTGGCCATGATGGAGGATAATCAGCGCAAGCGAGCAGAGGCCACCGCCGAAACTGTGCAGTACTTCGACATGAAGGCCAAGTCCGATGCCGAGTTGGAGGAGCGGATTAAGCGGGAGCGGTTGCTCCTGTTGGGCCAGGTGCCGGCCTCTGTACTGCGATATCTGCCAAAACATGTCCTGAACTCTACGGATCGCGAGCACTTCTTCTCGCAGCAGGCGATGGGTGGCGGTGATGTGTAGCCAGACATTTCAAATCTCCATCCATCCAATCGGTGTACGTGACGTGTATCACCGCCGATTGGGCGGTGTTGCCAGACTGTGTAGACTGTAAACTATTTCCAAATTAATTAAATTACAACAATTACAAAAACAACGATTTTTTTATTAAATATTTAATCCTTTGGATGCTAAAATAATGAAGATAATTCATTCCTGCTTGGGAACGCTCCGCCGCCGCAAGAAATGTTCGGCCGATTGAGCCGAACTAGTCCGGCCGGAACTAGTTCACGCCTCCCAGCAATCTGGCAACCTTGCTGGGCCACCGCGCCCGCATGGCAACCCTGTTGGCAGTGCCTCAGTCGTCGTCTCAGTTTTTTAGTTTCAGTGATTGGGAGAGTTTTCAAAAACAAAACAAACACGGAAATCGTTGCACAAATTACAGTGTTTTGGCAAAATGCCCGGGCAAGTGATAATTATGTTCTGCTGCAGTGTCTAGAACGCAGCGTGCGCTACGGGAAAAACGCGAAATTCGACGGAAAACAATACGCGGAAATAGAAGAAGAAGAAGTGACAGCGAACTTTGTTCGCACACATACATAAACAAGCACCCAAATCGAAGGAAAAACAAAGAAAAAATGTCTGCTCAGCGCTTGAATGCGGCGGAGCGAGATCTGGAAAAGTTCATTAAGTTCCTGGTCCTCAAGTCCACCCAGGTGGTGGTGCAGTCGCGGCTGGGGGAGAAGATGCAGACGCAGTGCAATCCGCTGGCGGGCAGCGACTGGTTCAACATCGCCGTCCAGGATCACCCGGAGGTGCTGGACGAAACCAAGCGGGCGCTGGGCCTCAAGACGGGTGAGAGCATTCTGCAGCGGCTGCCGCTCTGTGTGGAGATCTCTCTGAGGACCTCCGATGGCGACCAGATGGTACTGGAGGTGTGGTCCCTGGACCTCCTGCAATCTGGCACAAACGGCGCCACTCCGGCCACAGGCGAGCCCAAGACCGAGCCCGCCACCGCGAACACTGAGGGACAGACTCTCAAGGCGGCTCACGCCATTTACAACCGGATGGGCATCATGCTCAAGTCCCTTATCTCGCTCACCCGCACCACGCCCGCCTACAAGCTGTCTCGTCGCCAGTGCCCCGACTCCTATGGCATCTTCTACCGGATCTACGTGGACAGGCCCCAGGTGCACACGCTGGGCGAGGGCCACAAGCACGTAAAGATCGGGCAGCTGAACACGATAGTAGGCTCGTTGGTGATGTCTGTGGCCTACCGCACCAAGCTGACCATCTCGCCGACGGCCGCTCAGGCGGAGAGCAACACCATCATGCTGAAGTCGGACCACTTCCGACCAGCCACCGACGCCAGCTCTGCTGTCTTCCAACAGCAGCAGCTGCCAAATGGCACTGCCGTGGGCAAGAAGCTGGCATTGAATCCTGCCATGGGCTCCGGCGCTGACCGACGCTGCATCGACATAGAGAAGCCGCTGCGTCCGGGAGCGTTCACGGATATGGGGAAGCTAAAGCAATACACGGAAGACGATTTCGTTCTACCCGAAACGCCGCCTTTTGAGTGGCTTCTACGAGGACGCGGCTCTGTGGAATCCCTTAATCGCTTGGATAATAATGTGGCCGCCAGTGTCCTCAGTGCGAATAACAACAATAACCACCATGTCAACAACTACAACCAGAGCAGCAATCTCAACAACAACTCAACGGGATTTAAGAGCTTCGAAAAGAACGCGGGAAACTCTGCGTCTCCCATCAAGAGCCTACTGATCCCCGCCAGCGCTTCCTCCGCCTATCGCCACCACTCGGAGCCGGCGCTGCAACCTCCGCCCGACGATGATAATCTGCTCAAGGAGCTGCACTTTCCTTTCGCCTCGCCCACGTCGCATGTGAATGATCTGGCAAAGTTCTACAGGGAATGCTACCACGCGCCACCATTGCGCGGTCTCAACGAGCTGCAAGCGGAGATCTCCTCCGTAGCATCGGTGGCAGCCACGCCACCATCCAGTACCTCTGTACCAGCGTGTGGAGCTACAGCAGCAGCAGCCACTTCGGTGGCCACCAGTGCCGCCGACGCCAGTGCCATGGATGACCTGTCTCGGCAGTTGGAACAGTTCGAAACGTCGCTGGAGGACTACGACAAGCTAGTATCGCAATTCGGACTCACGGGCTCCTCATCGACGGGCAGCCGCAGCAGCGGTGGCCTTCAAATGAGCAACTGAGTTAAGATTTACCTTTTAAACTTACCTTAAGTTATTTATAATGGGGCGGGCATGTCCAGGGACACTTTTAGAAAAGCTGTCTTGAATCACGAAAAGAGTCAGTTGAAAAGATAAAACAGGATTTCTCAGAGTTGCATATTTTGCGAGTGAAACGACCACCCGCCCCAGCTATAATTATAAATGCCATTGAGTTAGTTGAGTTTGATAGGCTGCTATACTGCGATAATACGCTATGTAAATAACCTTATATAGGCCCCAACAGGAGGCTCTAGTTTCCTCTAAGTTGTACATAGGAGTAGAGAGATAGAGAGAGCTCTCTGTCGCGTTTTAAAGTTTTCACTGCAGCAGTTTAGACTTAGCCGCAAATGAAAAATGCATCGGATCGGCCCTAGCTATAGCTCGTGTATATGTTAGTAAGTTGGGCGTACTCGTCGCTTGTTTGTTTATTTGTTTGTTTCTTTGTTCAAGTGCCTTTCGCCTTGCTTGTAAGTGAATAGAAAATGTGAATATATATTGTTTATCTAGCGACAGATAACATTAATTAATCAGAAGCTAAACAGTTTATTTCTATTGCAAAACGAGTTAAATCGAAGAGCGAACCCAATCGAAAGACTTGAACAGTAACGAAATGTGTGTACATAAATCGATGCTAACCTAGGAGTTGGAATAGAACAGCTAGTGTCCCTAGTAGTAATCGTATTTCGCTGTTATCTATATTTATTGGTTTTGCAAAATTGCGAAAATAATGCCAACATAATGGGAGTATACATTAACACAACGCAGTAAACAATAAGAGAAAGAAAATTTATACATATAAACAATGAATAAAAGCAATTGTTAATCAAGACACTAATCAAAATGTTTACTACCCTGAGGGGCGTGTCAGTGGTTGTTCATGATGTCCTATAGCTAACCTTGCCAGAAGTCGCTGCTCACGATGTATCTCATCCACATATCTAGACCATTCCGGATCACGCCTCCTCTCAGGGGGCTGAGGTCATGTGACGACTTACGACGTAAAGAATGAAGCAAACAAACACTCCCCCGAAAGGGTTTTTCCACCGCCTCAAACCGGTTATCAGTTTTCATTTTACATATTTACTTGCTTTATCGAGCTGCCCGGAATTCTATCGTTGAATCAGAGTCGGGGCTGTGCTGCACCTGACTCTACCTGCCAGATTGCGGTGGCTGTTATCAATTAGCATGCGATTAGTGAGTTCGATCTCCCCCCAGCTGACTGCTCTCCCATTGCTTTATATAGTATATTTGAGCTTATCGTTGCTACTAGTCTGTAGGCAGATTGCAGCTTTGTTCATTTCAGCATTTCAGCGCCATTTCAGTGCGAAATAACGTCACTATTGGCGACGGCAACGACACTGCAGAGGCTAAATAGTTTTATTTTTAACTAAGCACATATAGCATACGCATATGCTTACCGTTTAGACTAAACAACAACTAAACTTTAGTTGTTGTTTTCGCCGACCTGCTTGTTTTCTGCCTGTGTGCTTTGCTGTGCGGCCGATTCTGGCCTTTTCTTTCGAGTGCTAATGACATTGTCATAGTATAAAAAATGTATGGACGACGACAGCTGCTCTTACTTCACGTGCATGGGTGCGAGGAGGAGGTCCTCATATATTTATTTAGTTTTATTTTATTTTGGAAAATTCTAAGTCTTATGTTTCAGGCGGAAGGAGAAAGAGTCTGTATGCGTTACATATTTATATTAGGAATTTTTATTTAAAGCATAAGAGGAAGAGGCTTGCCTCCTCAAACCATTATGATTGTCAGACCCCGTGGCAATGAACTTTGTAATGGCTTCCAAACATAAAACTTAATGATCGCACCTTGGCGACAACAGGTTGCATGTATATAGTATGCACAGATTTTGTGCTTGCTTTCGGCATTAATTGTTCAACATTTCACCGTCTGCCTTCGTTTCCATTCGCTGTTGCCAAGCAGCCAAATGGTGACGCGCTACCAACAATTGAATGTATTTATTTATTTATTTAGTTGCCTTTTGGCTTCGGTCTGTCCCCGGCCTGCATACGAAATGCAAACTTTGTCAGGCGGGAAATGGCTTTTTACGGGGCTCTTTCTTTCGTTTTTTTCCTTGCCGGTGCCAACGGTCCGAATTTACTGCCCACGGGAACCGGATTGGACTCTCTCTTTGCCCGGACTTACGTTGCCCACGCACCTTAGATTAAATTATTGCCACAGTCCAAGTGTATCCTGGGCGGAAACAGATGGTCTGGCGATTTCTGGGTCTATGTAAGTCTGTTCTGAATTTTTGGGGAATAAGTGCATGCCTATGTGGTATATTTTTTGAGTTGGCTTATCCCGCGGTACGCAC
Source organism: Drosophila ogumai (assembly GCA_018904815.1). Classification (NCBI taxonomy): domain Eukaryota; kingdom Metazoa; phylum Arthropoda; class Insecta; order Diptera; family Drosophilidae; genus Drosophila; species Drosophila ogumai. The sequence continues at coordinate 9,833 of JAEIIJ010005033.1, forward strand.
TGTACCACTTAAAGGCAACGGAATTTTTCAATTGTATTCACGTGCCGAGGTAAATAAATCGCTGTCGGTCGGTTCAAGTAAGTAAAAACCCGCAAGGTGGATGTTTCGACATTGTTTGATAAGCAGTAATAACGATAAACGACAAACAAGGCGATAAGGCCCCACAAATGCAATGCGGACGCGGTCAGCGCTATAATTGCGTTTTTATGCAATTTGGCCTCATATTTGGAATTTTTGTGCCAAGCTCGCCGCCCAGAAAGCTAAACAAACGATGAATGAACGCAGCTTTGAAGCTCCCGGTTCCATTTCCAAGCTTTTCGTGCAGCTGCAACGGTGTGCAGTTGTGTAGGCTCCAAGAGAAAACCCCACAACCATTGAGACCCGCAGTGGTGTACCTACGAAAGGAGATAATGGGGCCCAAACCCTTCTCGAAACCCAAGCATCGAAATTTGGTAACGAAGTTTTTATAGTTTTCGATTTTTTTATTGCATCCACCAAGGTCCCCCAAACCCCTTGTGCCACCCCTGCTTTTCCGACTTAAGTTGTCCATCTGGTTCTCCGGCTTTGGAACGCAGCTGCAATAATAAATAGCATAATTGAAGTTATTTTTAGACACCACTGCATCTGCGTCTGCATCCGCTGGGGTTTCCACTATCCACTATCCACACTATAGAAAAATAATTTCCACAGACTTGTGTCACTCATACGTATGTATGTATGTATGTATATTACTCATACGCACAGGTCACATTCACGTTGGGCGGCTGCCTTGGCGAATTTTTTGTAAACAACAGCATAAAAAACATGCGTAGTAAAAATAAACTACAGCCTGTTGCTACGTGACGAAAGTCTTGTTCCACTCCCGTGGAAAAGGGATGCCCAGACGCTATCCCCCTCCCCTTTAGATTCGGCTACGTGCGCCGGTGACAGTGTGTGGACTGTGAGTGGATTCCAATGCCATGTTGTTCTTATTATACCCTATGGGAGTTTATTACGGCTATAATCAAAAACTTTGCAGCGCAGTGGAAAAGGAAATCGTCAGGGTATACAAACTTCGGCTTTCCAAAGTTAGCTTGTTCTAGTTGTGTTTTGCCAGCTCCCTCGCCCGCTTTTCAGCCTTGCGGGTGCTTTGTTTGTTTCTGTTATGCTGGAATAAAAAAACTCGATTAAAAGCAAATAATAAGTAAGAAAGCCGCAGTCGAGCTTCGAAACAAAAGAAGAGAGCAACTGATAAACAAAGAGCGCTGATCGATGCCTGACAACTTGTTTTAACGGTTGCCATAAAGCAAAAACATTAAGCAAACCGAAAGTGCAGCTGGAATTTGCATCTCTTTTCACATTACGGAAGTGCTATGACAAATACTTCCCCCCCCTGGCTTGCACAAAGCGGAAGTTGTACATACGTATTGCAGGAATAAATGTACATATTTCATTGCATGCAAATCAATCAAGTTCAATGTCAAAGGGTTTCCAATAGTTCAATAGACATGTGAGTAGCACTTGTTTATAAACAAATAGTACACCAAAATAATATGTTCCTATATGAAGCAGTAACGTTGATAAGACAGGCGTTACGAAACGAAAGAACAGCGCTGGCAAGCACTGATAAGGGGCTAACACAAAGAGGACAAAAGCTCGTGGGAGCGTGGCGCCATAAATCATAGAACTTATCGTTTCATTTATTTTGGGTACGCGGATTGGGTGCTGATCAAAAAAGTATTTTCATATATGAGTTTGAAATATTGCGCCTATTCGGCTAGCTATCGATATATCGATATATAGTAGCAGCTTATCGTTATCGAAGAGTGCCCATCTCTGGTCGATAAAACAATAAACAATTACGCACCAGCAGAGAGTGCCGTGTTTTAGTTAAAAATTTCTTAAAAGGTACAATCGTTAACGAAATTTGAAAGTCAACTTAATCCAGAATATTGTAAATATCGCAAAGGTTGACAAGCAACCTATATTTCTGCTGCTCCTGCTACCACTTCCACAGAGGCTGTTAATTAAGTGAAGTGAAATTAATTGGTTCGGAGGGCTGTGGCCCTAATTAAAAAGAGTTTGTTTTATGTGAAGGCCGAGGGCTTGCATAGAACTTTATCTTTAAAATGTGAAAATATCTATTCGTAGGCGGGTGATATTATTTTACTTGTTCAATTTGGCAAGACCTGTTCTGTTTTTGTGGTTTCCAGTGTTGTTGTTTTTGCAGTGTCAGTGATGCTAGAAATATAGCGGATACCAATTCTTTGAAAAATCTGCATCATACAAGTTGAAGTCGAGAGTTTGTAGGGCTTCCAATGATTCTGATTAATAAAATATGCGGAAATATATTTTAAACTCGCAGAAAGGTATCTAATCTAAATGCCGAATTCAATCGGATCTGACAGCAAAAACGCCGACTCGACAGCACTGCCAGCCAAAAGCAACAGATTGATCAAAGAGCTTCTTGTTTTTGCAGTGTTTCGCTCGTGATCTGGAATCGTTGTTGTGCCCAAAAGCGTTTCGAACACACAGGTGCCACAGGTGCAAGTGAAAGCCAGTTGCTGCAAGCGAGAAAACCAACAGAATGCCGCCCGTGCAGTAAGCAGACTCTTGTTCCGTCCCACATTTCAAAACGTCCTTGGGCCCGTATCGCCCACCATCGATTGCATCACTAATCCTCGTCCTCGTTAATAACGCCTTTTAGGGCTGCCAAACATGCAAATCATTAGCGCTTTTTCCGAAGTTAATCCACTAAAAACCCGGGCGGGTCGGGTCGCTCGCTTCCCATTTAAATGCACTTTTCCTGCCAGATGTTTGCTTCAGCAATGACGTCATGGCCACATTCAAATTTATTTTTAAACGCCGCCATGTGTGCGAGTGTGCGCGTGTATGTGGGTTGTTTACTATTTGCTTGTGTCAGTGTGCGCATTCGAACCATCAATTGATTAAAAGCGGATAATTACAAAAATAATCTTTGCAATCTTTCAAAGTGATCGAAAGAATGCTGAAATCTTGTATTCACTCAGCATTTTTTGTTTTTTTTTTATCCGTTTAGACTTTTTAATTCAAATATTTTTTATGTCGTATTTAATATGTCGTGATCCAAAAACGTAGCACATACGCATTGCTTGGCGCTTGTACTCCAACTGGCAGGCAAGCCGCTCCAACGAAAGCTACATATTCAATGTACTCATTTAAGGAACGCCAAAAAGAAGCTTTCCAGTGTGTGCATTCGGTGGAAATATGATTCAGCCGGCGTCAATAAAGCCGGCAACGCGATAAGGCCTCCTCATTCTCATTGCTCTGACCAGTTCCTCGCTTCACGCCCTGCCCTAAAGTTGCAATTCGTTCGCTCTTCGAACCTCAAAAACAAAACTTGAAATAATGATGTACTCCAAGGCTGAAGTGTAAAGGCCTCCCGCTCATACTAACTTATTAATTCTAAACTCATGTCGATCTTCTCCCGATGTTTTCAGAGTCCAGGCAGTTAACATGTCGCTGGGTGCAATGCATTGCACGCGGTGCGCCGATGGATTCGAGCCCACCGAGAAGATTGTCAACTCTAATGGAGAACTCTGGCACACTCAGTGCTTTGTGTAAGTTCAGAAGTACTTCTCTCTCCCGGAACTCCCTAATAATGAGTCTAATTAATGTTTCCAGCTGTGCCCAGTGTTTCCGACCCTTCCAGGATGGCATCTTCTACGAGTTTGAGGGCCGCAAGTACTGCGAACGCGACTTTCACGTCCTCTTCGCTCCGTGCTGCAACAAGTGCGGAGAGTTCGTCATCGGGCGAGTCATTAAGGCGATGTCCGCCAGCTGGCATCCACAGTGCTTCCGCTGCCAGCTGTGCGCCAAGGAGCTGGCCGACTGTGGGTTCATCAAGAACCAGAACCGCGCCCTGTGCCACGAGTGCAATGCCAAGGTGAAGGCAGAGATTACGGGCCGTTATGTATGCCAAAAATGCCAGTAAGTCTTGATGTGTGGCTTAGCGAGGGTATTATTCATTGATTGTTCTCCGTGTTTTCAGCGGCCTCATCGACGAGGAACCACTGCGATTCCGGGGGGAAGTCTACCATGGCTATCACTTCAGTTGCACGGCCTGCGGCACTGAGCTGGACTCCACAGCCAGGGAAGTGAAGAGTCGCCCCGGCTTGGCTGCCAACGATATGGTGCGTATTTTGAAGGGAGCTATTTTGTGTCAATCAATAATTTATTTCTAAAACAGAACGAACTCTACTGCCTGCGCTGCCACGACAAAATGGGCATTCCCATTTGCGGCGCCTGTCGTCGCCCCATTGAAGAGCGCGTGGTTACGGCGCTGGGAAAGCACTGGCATGTGGAGCACTTTGTGTGTGCCAAGTGCGAGAAGCCTTTTCTGGGCCACCGGCACTACGAGAAGCGAGGCTTGGCCTACTGCGAGACGCACTACCATCAGTTGTTCGGCAATCTTTGCTTCGTGTGCAACCAGGTCATTGGTGGCGATGGTGAGTCACCCGTATTATCCGTGTATTCCCCCAAGGCTTATCCAATTCTTCGCAACAGTTTTCACGGCTCTGAATAAGGCCTGGTGCGTGCACCACTTTGCCTGTTCCGTCTGCGACACGAAGATGACCCAGAAGTCCAAGTTCTACGAGTACGATGAGAAGCCGGTGTGCAAGAAGTGCTACGAACGCTTCCCCAACGAGCTGCGTCGCCGCCTGCGCACAGCCCACGAGATGACCATGAAGAAAAATCCATAAGAATTTGGATCGAGTCCACAACAAACACAGTGCCTTTGCCTACCAATTTTAACATTCGAGAACTAAACCCAACTTTGTGCATGTTGTAACTTATTGTTGTGCGTAACTTTCTAATTTAAAAGTCAAGCGTCGATGGCAGCTCAGAGCTGGAAACGGATTTTAATTGTGTATTAACAGCCATTAATGTTGTTATTTAATTGAATTTTATTTATACATATAAAATGGTTTGAAAATCAATTAAAATTTTTTTTTGGTTTGTTTCGCCTTTTGGAATAGGTCTTCGCATCAAGATAGAGAGGAGATTACAAGCTCATCAACTTTTCGACCAGCGATCGGCTTTTTATAACGGCTATATCGGCTATATACATAACGCCATCAACGTGAAGCAGTTGGTGCACCTTGACGGTCTCCGATAAGTAGGCAACCTGTTTTGGACTCGGCTTATGCGGGAAGCCTACGAATGGGATGTTTAGTATTTCCATTACACCTGGAAGATCTCACAAACCTTCGATCAGGCAAATGTTGGTGGTGCACGGAGTGGTAAAGTCCAAAGGGTACCGACGGATATCTTGCTCGGTTACAACCGCCGCATTGGTGTAGTCCAAGTACATCACTCGATATTCAGTTTGCTTCGCTGTAACCTTCACCTGTTCCACTCTGGCACGATACCAGGAGCCCTCGAACCGGGCCAGCACGAATTCCTTGGATCTATGGGGAACGGATTGTTATACATTTATTAACCAACGAGCAAAGGTGCTGTTACGCTGGCCTGTACGGCTCCGAATCGCTAATCTCCGCCAAACGAGAGTGCAGGGTGGAAAACTCGGAGGCAAATGAGCAATCGAATGCCCCAAAAATACCTCGAGCTATTTTCGAGACATCCACAACGTATACGTCGATACCTTCTCCGTTTGAAACAGTAAGGCGGCGCGTGTTAAATGGCTAAAAAGGTAAAATAATTAATTAATTAACGGTGCTTTTTAAGAAAATTAGCTCAATGTTACCGGTACAAGGACAGCGCCAGCAGTTCCATTTTCTTGAGGCTTTGGCTGGGAGTGAGGCATCGGCACCTCCTGTGGCTCCTCAAGTTTTACCGGTGCCTTCGCCTCCTCAGTAGAATTTGAACCTGGCACAGTGGGTCTGGAGACCAGACAACGCGTTAGGAAGTCCCGGACTGTTTCATCTTTTGTTTTTGAAAGCGGGGAAGGAGCTCGAACATTCTTTTTATTGTCCAATGATGTTACGTCCGTTTTGGGCTCTTGGGGCAAGCTCTCTATTTTAGAAGTTGGTTTAGCAGTTTCAGTGCTTTCACCCAATTCTTTGGCACAGTCATCATTCTGTGGTTTAGAATTGGTCTTTGCTATATCTTTATTTTCGTTTATTTTCTCCTGAATCTCGATCATTTTCATATCTTGAATAAGAGTGTTGCTTCCTTTCGCAGCTTCAATTCTGATTTCAATTTCTGACGAAGTGTTATTCTTATTGTTGCTGACTGTTGTAGTTCCTTGGATTGGATTGGGTTTATTCAAGGCCGGTCCCGCGTTAGGGTTCTGTTGCTTGGGTGGCTCTTTATCGACCTTGTTTTTGTTATTAGTGAAGGGACTCTCGAACACCTTCTTGTTCATGCAAAACTCACAGATCCGGGTATTGAGGGACGTTTTGGTTTCAGGATCCAGCAGCTCAACGTTAATAGCTCCAGGCGCTTTCGTGTACAGGACCAAAAACTTTCCACCCTCGAATTGGGAGAGGAACTCGGTGACATCGTCGGTGAAGGCATAGTTGGGAACGTCCTTCAACTGCACCTGAACACTAAAGGACGGCAGTGACAGCAGTTCTTCGCTGATCTCGCGCATATCTGAAAGTCTTTGGACCTTGACGATTCCCAGATCGAAGAGCAGGAGTCGCGCGGTATTGTTGCTCGTTTTGGTCATTACCGAAGCTCTCTGGAATGCGCCATTGTAAAGGGCCAGACAGTAGGCGTGGGTGCGTACATTCACCATTCTGGGCATTTGATTTCCCATGGCATTGACCTGCACAAGAGAGTTCAACGCAAGTAAGGGGTTGAGAATAACATTTACGTAATACCATTCAAGTATGTGGGCATTTTTTTGGAATCAGATTGCAATATAAGCATATATACAGACCTTTTCGCGCATTTGAGCAAATGCCTTGTCAGCAGCTTCGGAGGCATCACGTATATGGCAGCGGTTCGGGGAGCGGAATCCTGAGATGAATACGAGGCTTTTGCTTGGAGGCACGATCGCTTTTGGTGGCGGAACATTTTTGTTTCTCGCTTTGAATGTGTTGTTATTCGAGACGATGCTGTTGATGGGGTGCGGGATGGGGGCACTGGTAACACTGGTAGCCCCGTCACTTTCCAGGTCCGGAATTATGCGTGGCAGGGGCGATTGGTAGCCACTTTCGACTACAACCTTGTCAGGCTTTTCCAAGAAACAAGCTCCTTCCAGCGACAGATCCTCGGTGCTCTCGCTCAGGTGAACCGAAAATGATTTCGGATAGACTAGGGCGGGCAACGGGAAGCAGATGTAGCGGTGACGCTGCCAATCCTGAAGCTGACACTCCTTGGAACAGTAAAAGTCGCCGCAGCGCTGGCAGGCTCTTTCCGCTGCGACGGCGCATAAGACACAGAGTCCTTTTCCCGCAGGAAGCTGCAATAGTGTTATTTAAGGGGGTTCCCGGAATTCCATTCTTACCTCTTCCTAGCACTTACCTTGGCACCGGCGACCGCTTCTGCCTTTTTGGGCACCATCCTTGTCCGTTGTAAAAATAATAATAAATAAATAGAAATAAAAAATGCAGCAAATCCTATCTGATAAGCGGTGGCAAATGGCGAAACTTATTTCAGTGTTACCAGAAGTCGGGGTTTCACAGGAAAGTTTCGTGATTTAGTATATTTAGCTAAATTAAAATTTTGAAAATACCATATTGTGCAAAATACTAAGACTGTGAAAAAACTATCTATAGGTGGCCGTTCCCAGTCGGTGATGATGAATGACCGTTACAGTTTGAACCCGTTCGTGGTCTCCCCACGAAAGAATAATCCCTCCCAGATTTCTAGTCCATCTGCTTGTCTGTGCAATTATTTTTGTTACCGCATTATTCTTCGTTTTCTAGCCATGGTTGACCCCGCGCAGTTAATCATTGGGACCGATAATTGGATAGTGGATGTCTCTATTCGTTCTACGCTTCTCTGGCATTAATTTATAGCGTGCATTATATTCGGACAGTTTAATTGGGTATCGACATTTATTAATTTGCTCAGGCTGGTTTTTTAGTATAATGCCCGTAATTTGTCGGCCCATCCGAATTTGACCACTCAAGGCTTTCAACACTCTTCGCCATGGGTTCAGTTTTCCTTTTTCTGCCAGGCTTCAGATTTGCATGCTCGCAGCCCAAAAAAGGACAGCTTCAGCGGTGCACATTAATTAGGATGGTTCATTAGACACATGTCCATCAAAAGTGCCCCAGCTTCAGGACGGGAACCGAAACCGAGACCGACGCCTGCGCCGCCGGCTAGGGAATATATTCCGAACCGAGCTGGCTGCCTTGTGTTGCCTGTTTTATGTAATTAAGCCAGGCGCTCACTATTTAAACTGCTGCTGGGTGTAGAAACGGAGGAGGGTTCAAGCGATCTGTACACTGAACAAAAAACATTCTTTGCAAAATTCATTTTATACGGTAACAATTTTTTAGTTACATAATTAAAAAGTCTGCTCTGCTAATATTTTAAAAAATTTGTATTTTTGCATCGTTTAGACATATGTATATCTAGTTGATTTCAAACGCTTAGATATTCCTATGGATTTTAGTGGATTTTTACAAAATTGTTCAATAACTTGTACATTAAAGGGGAGAATACAACTGTGTAGTCTTAGTAACATTTGTTGTTTTTTCAGTGCTCCCCACATGCGCCTCGGTCTATCACGAATCCGCAATTGAGGACCAGCAGAGAGGCTTTCAAGTTCGGGACCTGGCCAAGTGCAATTTGCAGACAGCCTCCGCCGGATCAAGATCCGCATCCTCGTCCTTGTTGTCTTCTGCGGAGCGACGTTCGCTCGTCAGCGCTTGAGCCAATAATTATGGTTATTAATCGGCCTGGGAATTGGCTGCTAATTTGCAGTTTAGTTACAAATTCTGGCCGCCAGCGTGCAATTACCTGCTTAAATTATAGCCTCAAAATAAACAAAACACCGCAACGCCAACGAGAATCGCCACGGCCAGGACTCTGCCCGCCACTATATTTCAGAACAGCTCAGTTTCAGTCTCAGCAGTTGGCCAAAAGGTCGCACCAGCTAATGCACACTGAACAAACAAGATATTCCAATTCTATTTATTTAACAACTTTTTTTAAGGTCCTAAATAATTTTTTGAATTGACGCATTCAGCGTTTCATTACTTTCCAATACTTAAATATTTTTTTAACGAAATACCATTAAACAAAAATGTTTTCTTCAGAAATGTAGTTTCTGATTTAAAAAACTAATTATGTCATATATAGATACTTTTCAATGCTGAGAAGAAATGATTTAAATTCTTCTCAGTGCCGATTCCACGCACCTTGAGCTTTAGCGTGTTTGCTTATCACGAGTCTTATCGCCGATTAAGCCAGGTCAATGCTGCACATCAGCTAATGATGCCTCTGCCTCTGCCCTCAGTGATCCGCCAGTTGCTCCGGCTTCAGCACTTGATAACTCCTGGAACTCATAATTAGAAGCCAGTTCTGGGGCGTTACTCAATCAAGACTTGATGGCACAACCCTCTTCTTTCCATTGGGTGCATCGCAGCGGCATCATCATCATCATTATCATTGGATCGGAGAGCACTATCCTGCTGGCCAAACTACAACATAATTTCCAGACGTCGTCGGCGCGTCGCTCTTCCAATTTCGGAGGCTGCACTGGCAACACTTTTGGACCGCCAAATCAAATCGTGTGCTGTTTATTTAAATAACCATAATTTACCGCACCATCCAGGCAGGGCCCCTTTCTGCCCTGCTTCTGGGGCTATTTATTAACCCCCACACACACACACTCCACAGAGCCGAGCCGAGGCGATCCTTGGCTTTTATGGCCTGGCACATGATTTTCCGGGGCTGTGAGAACATAAAAATTCAATTTAATATGCTGTGCTCGTTCTGCGCAGATCATCGTGGCAGTTTCTCCCTTTTCCACTTCTGATTCTGATTTGGGTTGGAGAACGTTTTGTCTTTGGCCAACATTCAATGAATACCTGTTTACTGTTGCCATCAATGCTGGTTACGGCCAACGGCTGACTATCTGAATTTGTCGTGGGTGTTGAATCTGTACCAAAATTATGGCAAAATCGATCCCTATTCCCTAATCGTCGACACAACCATAAAATCCAATTTAAAACGAGACATTTTCTGTAGTGTACTTTTTGGCTTACCAGAAATACAATTATATTGATATTTACAGAAAATGTATTTGTTAGAACTCGCATTTGAAATTAATTAAAAGTGTATTTGTACGAAGGCAATCAATTTCAATAAGAAGCTGCAACATTTTGTATCATACTTTTGGACGTGAATTAAAGTGGTTTCCAATATAAGGGATTGTTTTTAGCATCTTTGTATATTTAAAAATAAAGCACATATCGAAAATTCTCAGGTTTTTATTATTCTTATTTATGTAAATTTGAAGCACCTAAGAAACACGAACCATTTTTAACCTTATCTTTATAGTGAGGAAAGTAATGCAATGTAAACAGGATTTTCACCTATCAGTTAGTAAGTGTTTTAGGCAAACCCTATTTGCATATTTAACTTTTTACAGAGGCCAAGTGTTCATACACAGTTTATGCCCTGGCCAAGTGCCAGGACATAACGCGCCCAATCGCATTATAAACAATTGCAATTTATGAACCCACCGCTGGGAACGTCCGAAAGTGGCCGTGGCCAAGTAAATTGGCCAGGTTGGCTGGCTCCGATAATCTGCGGCGATCTTTGCCTAAGTGGATCCTCCAGCCAGTCGATTGGTGGTTGGTGGACTCAGCACGTCAAGTTTAGAAAAATGAGCTTGTTAACGCTCCATGATGAGCCAGTTAGTGTCTAACCTGGAGCCTGGAGATCGATCCCATCCGATGGCTGGCGCAGATGGAGATGGATGGCTGATGCGGCCAAGTCGGCGCGTCGCATCCGATCCAGAGACTCGTCATTAGGGCCTGTGTAAAATTACAACACGATAACACGTAATCATTAGCGTGGCTCCGGGACGGTGTGAGCAAACAATTTGGGGGCTGAGCTGCCAAGCCAAGTCGTCCGTTCCCAACTTCAATTTTCAGTTTCATTATCAAACGAGCCAAAGAACATAATTTGACTAAGGCCAAACATTTGGCAAACGGCAAACAACGAGAGCCAATTTGCAGTTCTGGCCAAAGCTGGCCAGTGGTGGTAGTCCGTCTATCGATCACGTTTTGAACCGAAAGGCACGACGACCATGGTAAATGTACAGTGTACAGTGGTAAATGTTTAAAAGTTTATATTTCCAATTAGGAATCCGAATTTTTTAAGCAAAAAGGGCCACTGTTGGAGATATGTACTAACAAAAAAGAGTTGGATTCCTCATGAAATATCTACATTTCCCTTCTTATTTTTCGATTTAAAAAGTTATTTACTTATTTTGTAGTTTGTATATTATTTAATGATCCTTTTTACACTGTGCGATGCGGCTTTGCTTTGCGGCGCTTGGCTGTTGCAGTTGCAGTTTCAAAGTTTGTCCAAGACGCCATTGCTGCCACAAAAGTAGTGGTGGAAACATAGTCAAGGGGCAAAGGGGGGGCGGACAATTTAGAACTTTTATGCAATTAATTGCAACAGTTTTGTGCGAGGAATGTGCCTCGGAGCGAACCGTTGCTGCTGTTCTGCCGTTCTAACCACTTTTGGGCCGTTAATTTAAAAATTGTGCTCACGTTCCGGCAATTTGCTGACCACCCACATGCAAATCCACCACTACTCCATACGATATATGTACCTTCGATCCCACTCAGGGGGCTCGTTCTCGAGGAGCGCGAATCGATTCGCAGAAAATTAGCAGCCCCGACAGCGAGTGAGCGCAATGCAATTTGCATCGAGCATTTGATTTGATTCGAGTTGAGTTTGCATTGGAGTCAGGGTACTGGGGATTGGGTATGCGGATTGCGGATTTGCGGTCTGCTGTTTGTCTAATTTGACACTTGGGGCAGTCACCAATTGCCTTATAAGTTGGTGTAGCTGCAGAGTTCATATAACACACATACAGCCTGGGTGGGTGCGGGCCTTTGTTGGCATTCGGTGCCCAAAGATTGGCAGTCAATAATGGGTGCTAATGCCGGGTTTCGCCTCGAATTGGCCATCTTGTATGCATGATTGAATCAACTTGTTGTCGAAGGGGCCTTTAGTCCGTCAGATCCCCGATTGTTGGTTCTTGTGGAGTGCTGGTTAGCAGAATGCCAAGCGGTTAATTATTTTTAATGAGCAAAATGCGAAATTAAAGGTATAAGGTTAATAGAAAATGTTTGTTTTATGAAAGGCTATCTGATAACACATTTAATTAAATAAGAGATATGTATATTTGGAGGAATTGTTTTTATTTTTAATAAGATTTACAATTTATTTAATTTGTAATGCAAATTAACTGACAAATTTGCGAATGTCTGTGCAGAGACCAGGAGACTTACATAGGAATTCAGAGTCAGAGCCCAAGTCCACTCAAAGTCACAGTCGCAGTCACGAGCATCATCAGCCGCCTCTATGCCACATTTACGATTGCTGTTGCTGGCTGGGCTTCCTTGTATGGCCTGTCAGAAGGAGTCCAGCCACGGGAACGATAGGAGAGGAGTCTCTTGGCCAGTCGTCTGCTGCTGCCGGGTACTCCACTCCGAGTCAATATATATTCCAAAGGAATTCCGCAAATAATTGCAGAGCGTCCAAAACTTATGGCAATTGTGTGGATGGGCGGGCATGGTAAGATCCACTGTGAAAAAAATATCTGGCAAACTTGAGAGTGCATTCAAAAAATATCAAATAAAGAAATGTATACAAATTAAAATGAACACTCTCTTAATTCCCTTTTCATTCATGTAACGCTCTGATACAATGTTTTATCTTACACAAACATTTTTTCAACTTATTTTTTATGCCGATTTGACCAAGTTCTTCTAGTGTAACCTGGCCTTTGCAGACGGCCGGCATACGTCGCATACATCACGTGCAGCGGACAAACACAAGGCTGAAAACTTTTTTCGAAAACTCAGAAAAAAGACGCGAAAACATTTCGAATGCAAATAAAAAGTCGCGCCAATAAACTAGACTTCGCGACGGCGGCGCAGACTCAGACAATGACAATGCAACCGGGATTGGAATGGGATTCGTACTGGAACTGGGACTGAGGATAGAGGAGGACCGGCAGTCAACTCTGCTGCAAATCCACGACGTCATGATGTCTCGCTGGGATTCGGATTTCAGCCGGCCGAGCCCCGCCTGCCTCGGAGTCTTCCGATCGCAAAATTGCATACAAATCGGTTGTTTGGTAAATTTAACATAAGCACGTCAGTAGCGCCTCTGGTCCGCGTCCGTATGGCTTTCTTGGCGAGCTTCGAATAATTTAAGGCGGCCAAGAGGCAGTCGAAGAGCAAAACAATCACTTCCGTGCACAGTGTGGCAATGATTCCATGAATTTGTTGGCAATTAGTAAGAAGGATTTGAGGTGTGAACTGGGAAGCGATAGGAAAGTAGTGCTTAAAAAAAGTTTATTTTTTTTTTAGTTTTAATTTGTTTAATGTTTTGTATTTTATTGTAAATTTGATTTTCGCAGAACTTACTTGTTAGTAAACATAATTAACTATTATAACAATAATTATATATTTGTATTAATTAAGAAAAGGTAATGATAGTAGTTTGGTTCTCGGGCTCCGTTCTTGTAGATCAGTGTCCACCCTGCATTGAATTCTTTACGAAATGCTTGACATGTTGGAGCCCAATTCCCTGGCGCTGTTGACCAGTATGCTGGTGGAATGGGGGCAGCAGTTGGTTTACCTTGTTACACCAAGTCGGGCCCAGGCCGCTCCTGTCCTGTCGTGTAGGCATCATGTAAAACGCATTCCCTACCCCATGGAACCCCTTCTATCCTTCTTTCAGATACGCCCCTCTCAGGCGCTGTCGGTGTTCGAAAATTCGACGCATCCACGTCGCCGCGCCTGTTGATCAGTGTCGTCGTCCTGGTCGTCGTTGCCACTGCTGCCGTCCATTTGAGTCAGGCGTTTGGGCGCTGCAATTTGTTTGAGTTACGGCGCTTGTAAGCACACTTTAAGGATCCATTGTATTCCAATCAATAAGCCGGCATGACAATGGGATAGTGAGACCCCGGCCTCGGCCTCGGCTGCGGCTCCGGCTCCCCCATTGAATGTCGCAAATGTGTGCGGAGCGCCGTTTGTCGCCGCCTCTTCAAGTCCTTTGGGTATTGAGCAGGGACAACGATTTTTAGTTGTTTTTTTTATGGAAATATAAGAAATTTTTGGGAATACACAAAATTGTTTCTATCACAAATTAAGCTAGAGCCTAGTATCTAAAAATATATCTACTAAATGTATACTATATACATATGTATATATGTACATATATATGCAGGAAAAGAGTTTTTTTACAAGAAAATAGTGTTATTATTATTATTACTTTTAAATTGATAAAGCTGTAGGAAAAAATGGTTCATTTTATTAATAATTTATTATTTTTTTTACTTAATTTTCAATTTATATTTGGTATAAAATGGCAATAAGTTGTATGTACCTCCTCAAAAATGGATGGCCTTCCCTCGTTATTAGGCCCTTGCAGGGTATTATAATTTAAGTCAATATTTAAGTTGATATTTAAATTAAATTCAATATTAAAATGAACCCATTTTTGGCTTAGTTTTTGTTTGTTTATAAGCGTTAAGTCAGTTTAGTTTCATTTGGCAATTATTCAAGTAATTGCACACTTCCCTTCAGGTTTTCTTATAATCCCATTGAACTAATTCCGAAGATGAACGTTTCCCAAGCCATTTGCAATTCAATAGCGTTGATGCGAAATTGGCATCGACTTCCCTGATCGATTCAGTGATCAACTGGTTTTGCATTTCACTTCCCAGTCATAGATCGGGAATTAGCACGCCTTTGTGGCAGCGCCAATTGCCACCTCAGCAATCACCCTCAGCCCGGCCAATTGACTTTCAATTAAATGTGTCAAGCGACATAGCGACAGCAGCGCTTAGAGCTCAGCAGGGTGCAGAGCTGAGCATTCTTTGCCCGATTGCATTAGCATATCATGGCACAGGAGCCTAGGAGCATATGTTAAATAAGCTGCACTCACAAAGACCGCAATCAGAGCCAAATTTATGAGCAGCTATACAAGGTTTCCAGACACACTGCGACTTTTGCATTTTATGTTGATTGAGTGCAAAGTTTTTTTTGTTCAGTTTTGGTTGATTTAAAAAAAGATTTTACAAGATTAAAGGGGTTTGTGAAAAGCATTACAAGTATAAAATGATTATACAAAATATTACAAAAATATAACAGAAAAAATGTATTTACTTTTTTCTATTAAATGAAAGGACATTGTTTTATTGCTATAATTTGTAATCTTATACTTTTTTTCTTTTTTTCCTTTTGGTTTATTGGATTATTTTTCCAGTAAACCAGTTAAATAATTGGCGGTTTAGACAATTCTTATTTCTACCAACCCACTAAATGTTTCCCTGAGTGCAGCGAGGAAGGGGTCAACGAGGATTAGGAGCGTTGGCAGCCCCGTACAATTGGCCAATTCAGCTGACGAACTGACGAACTGACGCACTGACGAACTGGCTGACTGCCTGCCTGACTGACGGATTTCCGCGGAGGAGCGTCAGCTTCAGCTGATGGCATTTACGATAAATTTACGCAAGTCATTTGACAACGGTGGATCGTTGCACCGCAGCCAGTGGGGCATCATTATGCAGAGACTGTGTGCAGAGCCACAAATATGCAAATGGGCACTGCGGCTACTGATGATAGTCGAAAGCTGCGGTTAGAGCGAGTGGAAGCGGCAGAGGCAACGGCAAAACAAACAAAATGTCGCCCATTAAGCGGCTGAACATATCTCAAATGTCACGTATACGTCATGTCTGCCGCTCCGCTGACGAGGCAGCGGCAATTAATTAATCCTGCACTCCGCGCCAAGGCTAGTTGACCGGACTAACTAGACAGCGCTGCAGGTTTAGGCCCACATCTTCATTCGGGATCGCCTCATTCATGAGTACCCACTCGCTGGCATATTAAAACGTGTCTAGGAACAGGTGAAGATGTTCACATAAATTACCACCTCTTCATTAGTCGGGCGTGCGCACAGCTCAGCACACTGGGCCACGGTTATGGGGAACTTGGGTCAATCTAAAATATGCTATTTTTTAAGGGGGAAAATAAGCTCAGATGGGTGATTAAGTTTACTGAAGTTATTTGTATTTGACCACTGTGCTGCACTCGGCTGCAGCTCTGTGGCTCTTTGGCTCTGAGCAGCCTTAATGGAATTTAATTTCTTGTTAGCCGCGGCTAACTGCAACTGAATCGCGATAAGCCGGAGCCTTCCCGGGATCCCGTGCCTGCCTGCATGTCTGACCCTATGAAGCCGGAGCGGAGTTGACTCGTTTCCTGTGACACAGTTCTGGCAATTAGACATGGGAATCACGTATACGCCCTGCGTGTCTGGCAGCCATTTTATGACGAAGCGGCCGTCAACGTCAACGCTGGGGCTTTTGTAATTTTAATTACTTCCCCAGTGCCCGGTTTGAGTTATGGGCTGGGCAGGAGCAGGGCGTGAGGAGTGTAGGAGCAAAGAAAGGACCTGCTCGCCAGATTGTTTTACAACATAATTAAGCAGCATTGTTGTGGGCGAATTATGAAGTGCAGGCGAGAGTGCAGCGTGTTACCTGGGCTATGGGGCACGGGCATAAAAAACGTCACTCACCAACGCCTCTGTCACTGTGCGAACTCTGCTCCTCCTGAGCTGGAGTGGAGTGGGAACCACTCTGGCCATGTTCTGTTCCCGCTTGCAACTTTATTTTCTTGCCCCCGGCAACAGCAACAATAACAGCGACAACTCCAGCAAGTCAACAACAATTCGATACACACTTGCCACTTGCCACTCCTGGCCAATATTTCCCCTGCCACCGCGTCCGACGGAACCCATTCCATGCGAACGGCGACTGCCTGGTGTGAAAGCGTGTTGCCAGCCTCCGATCCAGATTCCGATTCAAGTCGACATTTAATGCACTTGTAAAAATGGATCAGCTAACTGGATAACTTCTTTCGATAAATTACTCTTGTTATTATTTTTTTTATCTTCAGCAAAGTCCCTTCATTCGTTCCTATGCTAGCCAATATTTCTCCCAGTGCAAACATCTGGAAAATGGGACCTGAGTTCGGACCTGGATCCAACTCCGTCCGTCTGCTAAAGCGTTCAGCATCGATTCGTTATGATTGCATGTTAAATGGCTCCCGCTGAGTTATTACGAGACAAAATCCTTATTTATCGCTTTCTGATTTATTTGTAAACGATTTTCATGCCCATCGCCTATGGACGAGGACGTGGATGTGGCTGAAGATGAGGATGAGGATGAGTCTGGCAGCTGGGCACCAGGACCTGGAGATGCAGTCGCGGTTGGACTTTGGCTGGCATCTTGATGGGCTAGCTGGCCAGGTTGTTTGCTCAGCAGAGTCTCTTTCCAATTTTTACTGATTTCAACGCCTTGTTTTTACGGCCAGCAAAAAGGGTTCTGTCCCCTTTTGACCCTCACTTTTATTGCTTACTTGTTGTGTGTGCGTTTCCCTTATCTCTTTCGAAATGCTTGCTGCTTACTTAATTTTGACATATTTATTTTTATTGTGCACTGCACACACGGACAGTGGGAGTTGTTCCCCTCAACCCTCGGGATTGGGTGGGATTGTGCGGGTCAAGTTGGGGTCTCCAGCTTGGCTATTTGATTTGCAAGAAAAGGAAAGTGTGTTTTTTCTTCATTACTTTATTTATGTAATTTATCCAACTGCAGTGGGAAATTTATTGATATATGTATAAAAGAAACGGTAAAGATTGGTGAGTGGTTTTGAAAGGTTATAATATTTTGTCTAATTTAATAATAATAATAACCTAATAGTAGCTTTAATGAGATTTATTTACCCTTTCCTTGGGCCTTCCTCTCCATTTCCCCCTCTCCGACTTTCATAAACCAGTGTCACTCAATTGGCCAATTTCTCGACACTTTCAACTTGCTCAGACACCAAAACACAACTCCAATTTCCCAGTTATGCCCCAAGAATGCGGGGAACTGAGAATATATCCACAGAGAAGGAGAGGATCGAGCGGAATGATGCAGGGGGACGCCTTCTGTTAACAACCGAAACGAAAGAACCGAACATGGCTTATTAAAACGCAAAACGGCTTTTTACGATGGCAATAAATTGGTTGCGGGAATGGACCGAGAAGATCGGAGGGATCGGTGGGGCATATGCAAAGCCAAAAAGGAGCTGCAAGCGAGCAGCCAACAAGAGGCCAGCGTTTATGGCTTAAATTAATAAAATAAGCTTTGTCAGACAATTTACAACGCGTCTTCAGCGAGCAGATTACGAGCACGCGGACACGATCTCAGTTGCCGTGGAAGAAGACCCATCATCATCATCATCATGATGAAGCCGGGAGAGCAGCCAAGTCAGCGGGTATACTAACAAGGCAGGAGCTTGACTCACTTATTAACACCGAGTCTTTCAACACCCTTACGGATCAATTAATTACAGTTCCCCTGGAGAAAATTTCTTCTTTTTTAGGTTTTTCAAATAAACCGTTGTAAAGCCAGTGATTTCATCTTAATGTGTGAAGGGTAATATAATTTTAGTAACAAGTTTTCAACACATAAAAGGAGTCGCGCACGCCTTAAGCTCTCTTAAAGGGTATATGGCATCAACGACGAGAGAAGAACCAGCGGCGACACTGAATGTAGCCTGGCTGTCTGCCCCGGCTTTGAATATTTCTGGCTCTCGGCGAGGCGGAGGACAGGATGCGGAAGACCATGTGGTGCGGAGGTAGGAGTCGCAAGAGTTGCGGTGTTTGTTCGTTAATTAGTGAACATATTTCGTATAATCGGTGTCATATTAGTTATAAATTGGATAAAAGCGCAAAACGACAACTTAATTAATTTTAAATTCCGATTTATAAACCAGAAACGCGAAGGTTCTTGGTGATAACGATTGTGAAAGCAGTCCCAGTCTGGGCTTATCACATGTCCCCGGATCCGAGGCATAGAACTAAGCCGCTCGCGGATCCCCCTTGTCTTCCAAGGCATTCCTTCTGCCATAGCTTCATTTAAATTCTGTCTCCGCCTGCGCCTCTGCGCAGCATCCTTTTGGCGAGTTCTGAGAATCGCGGACCGGCTCGCCGAGCCCACAACATTCGATTAGGTCTGCCGTGTCGGCCGCTGATATATTGCCAACGATCATCAGCGATCATCATTTTGCTTTGAGCAGATTGCATTCCGCGCGGAGCGGAGCAAGGGAGCAGCAGAAGGAGGAGTGGATGCTGCTAAATTACCTTATAACTTAATTCATTAATAAATTTATGAATTCGTCGTGTAACTTGCTGGCCAAAATGAACGGCATTGAATTTAACAAAGGCCTTGGCCTCGATCAGCCCAGAACGCATAGAATGATGATGGATTTTCGTATATAAATTTAACACAGAGCTACCATTGTTTCTTTTCAGTGTGCACGTCAAGTTGATTTGAATGCCTAAAAATCTGTAATTAATGTGGCTTCGTCTCTATTTAAAGACGATTTGCCTAATTTATTTTGATAAATTTCAATTATTAAGCCATCATTAATAGGCCCCGAGCTCAAGTCATCGCTGCCTGTGGGCCGATCGAACAAAGATCGAGCTCTGAATGAATCCAAACACTGAATGAATGAACTCGAGTTTCACTTCCTCCTTGGGACCTTTGAGCAAAGCCACATTTATACTTTTTCTGAGTGAGAAGCGACAAAATAAGATGGTGTAAAAAGACACTTTGCCAATCGTTGAGCGCTTTTAAAATATTTTTCCAAACCGTTGAGGGTATCAATCAATAATTGTATTTTTTCTTGTTTGTGTGGAGAGTGAAAGAAAATAAAAAAAGGGAGCAGGGAAAAGGGAAAGACTCGGAATGTCACATTTGACAAGGGTTTCGATGAATGAAATGAGCTTTGTCGCTTCTCGGGGCGATCATTGATTAATGTGCTGATTTTAGTGGATTATAATTCCATAAAAATGTAAGCCGATGAGACATACACTTCTGTCCTTTAGCTCTGTTTACCCATATAGATATTTATCAAGTAAACGAAATAATAAACCCTGATACATCATGCTTTATCCCTAAACTAGTTCGATCCACTAACAAATAAATCGTAATTGCATAAATCTGACAAAATTATTTATATATAAAGGTGAATTTTTTACTGATTTTTAGCTCGCCTTACCACTTTCCTCAAGAGCTCCTCTCGAACTTTTGATAAAGTGAAGACTCGAAGCGTTGACAGCTCGGGATTCCCAGCATCCAGCTCGCCGCATTAATTTAGCTAATCCTGCTCGAGACGATGATGATGGGCTGCTGACGATGATGATGCGCGGACTGGACAGGAAGAAGGGGAGGATGAGAAGCAGACAGAATCAGGGGCCAGTGGTCACTGGCCAGTGCCGACTGATTTTATATGGTTATAATTCTGGCTTTTGACAGCAACAAGCCTCGTTTGTCGTGCTGCAGAGTGTGGTTGGCCATTCCCATTCCGAGGAATGTCAAATTAACACACAATGCGCCAGTTAATACATTAAACAATGTATGGTCAGATATTGGAGATAAATGTACCTGTGTAGGGAGCAGAGCTGCGCTTTCCCCAGGAGTTGTGTGCTCGTAAATTATATCAATGGTGTAAGTAGATGCCAACATTTAAGAACAATTCCGTGAATCACTTAATTTTTGCAAGTGCTGCAAGTCGCAACCTTGTTGCAAGAGGCAGAAGCAGGAGCTGGGAGCAGCATTTATCCAATTTGGGAAACCAAACCCAGCCGACACCCGACAGGGCTAATAAACGATCATTTAATAAGCGTTTTAATGCCAAATTTACGATCGTTTTATTTGCATAAATTACCAAAGTTGCCAACTGTATGCACATTAATTTCCCCAACAAATTGCCAATAAAATGTTATTTATGTTGCTATGCGAAATATACAACAACAGGCAGTGGTCGTTCCACAAAATTCCTTCAACAACGCAGATCGCGAAGGGCATGGAATGGCAAGGCAACGACGACGATGACTATATATCCACATTATCCATATATCCCGCCTATATGGACAAAAAACCAGAGTCAAAGGTAGTAAAGTTTATGAGCTTTCGGTTTGCATTTTGTTCGCTCACCTTATTGCGTCTTGTTTCATTTTATATGAATTTCGCCCTAATAGAGTCATAAAATTCGGCTTTAAATGGCTGCGAATCGCTGAATAAAATTCCTAAAAACCAAACTCACCTTGCTATGAACTATCTAGATCTGCAAAGAACTAATTTCTGCACTCACGAAAAAGCTTAGAATAATTTACGGGCTCAGGCGCCAAATATGTAGTAGGAGTCATTTTACAATTTAATAATAATTTAATTACAAATCAGCTGAGGGGGATAAGAAGTCAAATTTTTTTCTTTGAATGTGAACAATTTATATCTACTGGGTAAATGTGTGTTGCGAATCATCGACGGCTCTACCGTGGAGCCCGGGAATCCAGGTGACCATACTCTCGGTCATGTCAAAGACCTCGAAGGCCTTGCAGAAGTCGCAGAAGAGTATATGGTTAGAGTCCGAGTGATCCATTTCCTTCATCATCGAGTCCACAATTCGCATTATCTGGACGTGGTCCAGCAGATTCGAGAATAGTTTGTGGACAACTATCACCAAATCATACTTAGTGATGCGACCGTCCTTGTTGTGATCGTACATGTTGAAGAGCACTGGGAGAAATTTTTAATTTTTAATTTTTTATATATATGAAGTGCTCTTACTCTTCAGTTTCTTATCTTTAACGGCGTTCTTCAGCTCATCGGTGGTCCTGAGCGAGTGGGCTTGAAAGGTGCTAAGGAACAGGGTAAAGTCCAGAAACGTAATTGTCTCCATGTCCCTAAACATGCAATTCAGGATGGTGGGCAGCAGGGGATTCATATGCAAAAGCCCCGAATAGAAATTGTACTTGTGCAGCCTTTTGGGCGGATCCTTGCCACCGCCAGCGAACGCGCAAAAGCGATTGTACAGGTACCTTATTTGACTGCGACTCACTGGAAGGCAATGGGTTTCGATAAAGACTTCCAACTCTTCAATCGCCACTCACATGTAGTTTCCCTCCTTAGAGTATCCATAATGTCCTGTGGCACTGCGGGATACAGCGATGCGGTCTTCCTCAAGCCCAAGCATCCCATTCCGGACTGATACTTCCAACTAAATCAGGTATCCCAAAAATTGTGAGCTACAAAATGTTCACAGCATTTACTAGGAAGCATTTTTTATATATATAAATACCAGTCACATGTTACTTGATTTTCCGTTTCCCATTTTTCTTATTTTTCTTGGTATTGATAACTGCCGTTCGAGATCAGCTTAGATAAGTTTTAGATCTCCTTTAATGGTCCTTTTTATGGGTTTTCGCCCATAAAAAACAAAAAATCCAGATCTCCAAAGACAAGAAGCTGCGACAAGTGACATTTTGTGCGCAACAAGTCGAGCACTCGCTTCTCATAAAGCATATTACTCCACTAAAAATCAAAATTAAGCCGAGCTCCGGTCTCATTCTGAAGTCAACTGTGCCCGTCATGAAGCTGCAGTATCCGTTTGATGTTTTCTTAATTCCCTGAAGAAGGGCGTAAAATGATTTATGAAATGTGTGTCTTTTACCTTTCATAGATTACCAAATGATGGGTTTCACGATGAGAGGAAGAGGCTTGCACTTGGGTTCTGGATACCAAATTCCCTAAATTTTTTTTAACAATATTTTCCTGACAAACAATTTCTGTTTTTATTATTTATTTATTTTATTTATGATCTTCAAAATATTGTTTAGGAAAAATACAACATGTTTTTGATTCAAGAGTATTAAAATTTGCTTGTTGTCCACCCCTTGGGGGTCGAATTAAGGTAAGCCTCCGGAATCATCGTGACATTTTTTTTTGGCAGCTAGAACCTCAAACGCTGTGTGGTCCGCTGCCGAGGGTCACGTCCGATATGGTCGCATATCTGGCGGCCAATTTGCGGCAAAAATGTGTGCCACATGACAAGCAATTAAGCTTGGACGGCGACAAAGTACGTGCCCAAGTTCGGGGGTTTAGTGAACCCGGTCGCGAAAGCGATAAATTTATGACAGATTTTCAGAAGAAATGCTCTCTGGGCCTGGCCACGGACTGTGTGTGGCTCGAGTGGACATATCGTGGCGATGGCGTGGCGCAATTCTCCGCCGGCAGTTTCGGAACTCTCTTCGACGTGGCGGTGCTTAACACCACGCATCATTTTAATTATTTATTTGGTCATAAAAAAGTCGAAGTTTGGGGAGGGGCTGGGCTGGTTCGGTTCGGTTCGGGGCAAGTGTCCAAGTTTCGGCACAGTTTTCGTTAGCCGGCGGTTGTTCGGTTCGGAATCGTTAAATTTAACAAATTGCCAGTGATTTTTATCGCACTCCAAGCCCACAAAACTCTTTCCTGTCTCCTGTCCTGAGCTGTCCAGTCCCGGAGCCCTGCCCATAGATTGTTTTTCCCCTGCCTTTCCAGAGAGCAACTGGTGAACTTGCAAATTTGTTTATGACCAACGGTCGAGAGATACAGTATTTTTAGTGTAAGTTTTTGGTTTCTGCCATAACGCACAATTGGCGGCAAAGCTATGGCGGATAGAGGTATGGCTCAGGTACCCAAGTATTTACTTGGGACTTTTCCTAATTAAGTTGCCAGCTAGGGTTCGCTCTGCCCATGAAGTCGTTAATTCTTTGATGTCCTCCCTATCTCTGCCCTGATCGCATAAACCCATTTATGTCTAGTTCCCGACAAACGGTACCGACCGATTGAGTCCTTATCCTCCGATAAACAAAAAGTGTCAGTACTAGAGAATTGCCACTGGAAGTGATTCTAAATATTTCATATAAGGTATAAACCGAGCGTTAAGAATGATATTTACTACTTGAAATAGCCTGAAGCTCGTTGCCTAAGTCGTTTGATTTCGCCCGCCGCGTTCAACTAATCTTGAGCCAACTAATTAATTAAAATAGATGGAATTAAATCGCATAAAACGACTTAATTATTATTGCACAAAATTTATTTGGAGCCTGGAAATAAGCCAACCAATTGCCCCGGCTGGCAGCAACAGTTCTCACCAGTCAAGCGAAGCCACCAGACACTGGAAACATGTTAACTGAAAATTACCTGTAATTATAATAATTATCTGTAAATTATATGGCGCACTTACATACAATTGCACACATGGATTCATGTGCCTGTCATAAAAATCCGAAGCGGGCTTTTGAGTTAAATCTGCCTTTAAATCTGGCTCGAATTTCATTCACTTACCCGGCTGGCTGCAATAGTTGGTGGCTCTTGGCTACTGCCTGGATGCACTGCGAGAAAGCAACTGGCCTCTTAAACGGCAAGAGAACATGGGGAGAGGCGCCTGCAATGTAATATCTTTCAGTGTATTTTATTCCACCATTGTCGTGGTAATTGCAGACCTCAGATACGTGATCATTGCCTCCATTTAGAGGAATATTAAACAAAAATTGCATTGGCATGTGTGAAACTGTCGCAGACTAGCTCTTGTTAGTTTTTTTGCTCCATCCGGTTGAGTATTTTTTGGGGACTGTTGTCGCTGTGTAATCAGCCAGGCTGCGACCGCTGGATTCTTCGTAATTGAAACGAGTTTGCCACAAGTGAACACGTTTGTCTTTACTCTTTTCAGGGGTAATTCAGCACACAACTACACTGCCTCAGATGTTTCGCAGTTGAGTGTCGGTTATAAAGTAATTAGCCTCAATTTAATGTTTATACTTTGTTGATTATGATTATGTTAATTATACGACTTTATGTGACTTATGGTGAAAACAGGGAAACATTCCGATTCCGATTCCGGTTGCCCGGCTGCATCATCACGCCATTATCAACATCATCATGATCATTACGGCCATTACTACGGTGGCCGCTGTGACATTGATGAACTCGAAAGTGTGACAAGTCGGCGGCGGATTGCTAAACACTTGGGGCTGGCTGGTGAACAATGTGGAAACTGTTCAGCTTTCAAGAGTGGCTGAGTGGGCTCCTGCAAGTTTGTTGACGCGGCCACTAGTTCGGCGCGTTCTCTATTAAAATTAAATTTTATTAATTAGGCAAAACAACTTAATTCGTTTGTAAAGCGCAGCATCATGGGCAGCTGCTCGGGCTAATTGCACAGCACCATAAGCATCGCCCGAGCCCGATCCCGAGCCGATCCCATGCCCAATCCGGATCCCCACGGACACCTGAAACACTTTGAAACGAAAACACGATAAATGGGTTTAATAATGGCAGCAATTAAATGGATACACCGCGCTCTCTACAAGTATATACACACGAATATGTAGCACTCGGGAGGAGATGAAGCAGCATCTCAATTACCGCTGCTCCGCATGGCGCTTCACGGTTGAGAAATTCGACGCCACTTTCAAAAACGCATCACTCAAATGCTCATCTGCTCCGCAGCATCCCCTCGCCTTCTCCCGCTGATGCATATTGGCTCTCGGTTACTTTTCCAAGGCGTTGATTCTCTTTTCTGGGTTTGGGCTCGGGTTTTGGGTCTTGTTTCGGGGCAACTCATCAGCAATTTATTAAAACTCATCAATACTCATCAAAGGCAGAAACAAAGCAAACAAAAAAGCCTTCAAACTACGAGCAGATTCGATTCTTCAAAAAGAGAAAACTCCCCATCCCGAGACAGAATGCCTGCGGTTAATTTGGCGCAGCTACAGAAATTGAAATAGATTTGTTTAACTTTTGATTATTACCAAGGAGGAGACCGAGGTTCGGCTACTACTCTCATACACTTAAAATATTATCAAAGGAAAAATCAATCAGAAGATAAAATTAAAAAGCCATTAATAAGCAAGAATAATTTTACAAATTGTTTAAGCCCACCAGACATCCAGCCAATTAAGACTAAATATTCCTTGATTTATGCCATCCCTAGTATGTGTACATAATGTTACAACTTTACTCTATAGATCATTCCCTATTCGAATATACTGGCGTCCTTACTGCCTTACTCTTCCCATCTCGTCTCAGCTTGGGCAGCTTTTTCACCTTGTGCGCCCGCGATTTGTCTGCATTTTCAGCTCATTTATTTGTAGGCAC
>JAEIIJ010005046.1:0-43152 GCA_018904815.1 Drosophila ogumai
CTATGCAAAGTAAAAATTATATTATTTTAAATTTATGAAAAATAAAAATAATTTTCATCTCAATAACTTGAAAAAAAAAATATTCTTTTAAATCTTTTCATAATATTTTTTACCTAATCTCTAAAAAAAATCTTTAAATATCTTAAATGGGTTTTTTTCCTATAATACCCGTAAAGTGTGTTTCAAATGAAAAAAAAATACTGTTATTGGGCAAACATAAATTTGCCATGAAAACCACTGCTAAAGGGGAGGTGGAGAGAAATACTATAAGCGACGCGAAGTGAGGTGAACATATTGAAACATATTACATGGATACGCCGTTTCGGATTGCGGGAGGTGAGGTCAAAATTGGCAGAGGGATGGTCGTGTTTTACACATTAATCGATAAACTTTATTATAATTCGTTATGGTTGCATTTCGCTCTTTCCTGCCCGTGTGTGTGCTGTATGGTGTCTGCATATTACACATACGCCACGTTATCCGGCCTTTTTTCAATGTCTGACCCAGCCTGTCTGCTGCAGAATTTTTGGCAATTTTCACAGTGTCAATGCGTGCGAATAATATTTCATTTTTCCCCCAAAGGGAAGGCCACGAAGATTGGCGGGCGGGCCACAGAAAAGTTTTTGTTTATCAGTTAATTAGAATTTTCGGCGGATTGAAGTTTTCCCCAATTGTTGTCCGAGTGGAAAACGTTGAAAGTTATTGCAACCTTTTTTCCAGCATCCGTTTCGATTTAACTTTTCGGGGGGTCACACAGAAAAGTCTGGACATGCAAACATTGGTTAAACTGCGTTTTCTTTCTTTTATTTTTCTTATTTTATTGCATCATTTGTTGTTGTTGTTGCTGCTGTTGTTGTTGCTGTTAAAAGTCCACACAAGCTCATAAATTTAAAAAATGTAATATCCCTCTTACGGAAATGACAATTTATTGGTGGTTTTTACTATTCGCAATTTATTTTAACTCCGCAAGGAAATGCATTGCGGATGTAACGCCCCGCCAATCCCCACGCCTTTTACCAACCAGCCATCCGTAGTAAAAGTTGCCAGCAAACAGAGAAAGCGACAGACGAGCAGACAAACAAACAAACAAACAAGCGCTTGTCCACTGTAAATACAACAAAAAGGGTGGCGAGGTGGCGTTGGAGGAGGGGTTGGAGGAAAGAAAATAAAATAAATATAAATATCGGCTGCAAAGTGGCCAACAGCAGTAGCCGTTACTGTTAAGGATCGAGATTTACTTTGCGTTGAAAAATGTCAGTACCCTGTGATATTTCAGAAAATATTGAAAGATAAATTGTAAAACAAATAATTACTTTAGGCCAAGCAATACAAAAATATATACATATTAAAATATATTTTAAAATAATATATTCTCTTTAATTTATTTAAAAAATTTTAAAAGGTATTTTTTATACATTTATCAAGTTCTGAATGAATCCAAGACACCCTGCACTAGCCCCAGCTGCACGCGCTGAAGAAATGGGAAAAGGGAAAACTGGTGGCAGCGACTCAGATTGAAAATCCGTTAAGTCATCGCCACTACTAACCGCTGTGGCCATGGCTGGATATCGGGTTTTCCAGGATTTTCCACCCCCGTCACCTTTTTGTTTTTTTGTTTTTTGTGCTGCTCTGCTCTGCTGCTTTAGTTGTTTCTTTCGGGAGGAGCGGCTGTCAATGCGCTTGTTTGTATTGTTGCTTTGCTGCCGCTCCGCTTTCCCACTCCTCCGCTTTTCCGCCAGCCTGCCACTCGGCTTTCGGCCGCTGCTTGGCTGGCTGGCCAAATCCTATGACAAATAAACGCTTCTCCTGCAATTTGTACTCGCAGCCGAGACTGACTTTGCTTTTAATTTAAGCAAAGCCGGCCGAGAGCTCCGGGAATTGAATTGCACGATGAGATTTGGCCAGACTCGACAACCTCTTTCCCGTCAGTGGCGAAAACAAGCCAAAGGCAGGAGCAGGCCAATATTAAATCCCAGCCTTCGATTAACCGCGAGTAAGCCTTTTAAAGGTAATACAAATTTACCAGTTTCGGTGAGAATTTACTTAAAAAAGGAAAATAATTAAATAACTAAAGCTCAAATAAGCAAATATTTGAATTATTAAAAGGTAAAATTATATATTAATATCATCAAAAAACAAAATTCAAACGAACAAAAAACCGATAATGTTATTTAAGAACTAATAAAAATAAATCGAAAATAAAATCACTTGACAAACTAATATTTAATATTATATTTTCTTTCGAAACCCTATTATAATTTAATGTTATTGGCTTTTATTTTTATAATATTACTTAAGCCTTTCTGCAATTTATTTTCTTCAGCTAAAATATTCTGTAAAGACGCTTTTTATTTTTAAAACTAATCCAAACCGAATCATTTGTTGAACGCTATTACAGGCTTTGCCAATTCTAGCTCTATTTCTCCCATTTTCCGGCGTACAAACGTTCTGCAAATATGTGAGTCTACATAAGCATCCTTGCCGACATGAAATTCGATATTTACCCAACTAAATTGCATTTTCCATTTGACTTGAACACGAGGAAAAGGAAGCGAATGTCGAGGATGGCAACCCTGCCGAATACGATTAATTAGACGATGAACTAATTGAATTAGAATAACTTAAATTAGGTAAACAGTCAGAGTGCGGGCGACTTTGGCTGAGAGCAAGGAATGCTAATGTTATTGACAAACTCCGCCAGCAGGAGGAGCAAAAAGAAAAATATTCTTCAAATCCAATTTGAAATGGTAAACGCTGCTGTCTCTTTCGTGGTCGTCGTCTCGCCCCGACGCAGAGGGAATTAATTAAGTGCATTAAAACTTATTGAACTGCATGAAGGGGCAAGATGGGGGGTGGATGCAAATGATTTAACTGGAGCGTGGGCAACCTCCTCCCTCAACCGAAGCCCCATTTGGCCCGGTCCCCGCTTCGCATCGGTGGCTGCAGTCAAATGCTAAATGCCGCCACAGGACGGTGGAAAGGCAGCACTATCGGTGGTGTGGAAGCTACTGCTGCTCTAGTGGTTAGCTTTTTTCAGGGGCGTAGAATAATACTGAGGGTAAATATAGGACTAAATTTCATAATTAAAAATTATTTTAAATATATTTAAAATATTATTTATATTCCCCTTAAGGAATAATTGTCAAATTGTAAAATCCCCTGAAATAATTCTGTGGCTACGTCCTTATCCAGCGGCCAACCTCACGTATCCTGCGAAAAACGGAACGTGCATGGCCACCAGGGACCCCTACACACACACACATGCATAAATGCCGCATTGGTATCTGTGTTGGTGTGTGTGTGTGTGTTTGTGGAATGCGTGATGGAAAAGTTGCTGCTGGCGCGTGATTCCAATCGAGTTATTACAGAAATTAATCATGTTGAACATGCATGGGAATTGCACACTCTCGCACACCAACATGCATATTTGCATCAGCATATGCATGGCGCATTCGTATGCACACAGTCGTAAAGAGCAAAACCCCGAATCCAAAAGGGATTCCAAGGACGAGGGCAACCGAAAAGATTATATCATTGTAAGCATTCTTTGAGTGAGTGATTAAAATGCAAAATGGTGCGAGTTGTGTTGAAAAATTGTCACAGGCCACGTCAGAACAGGGCAGGAGAGTCGAAGTTCCAGCGAGGGAGGATTAAGAAATAGTTGAAATTCTTAAGGGAAAGGTGAATAGAACTTGTTTTTAATGAAATATCAAGAATATTTTACAATTAAAGTAATGTATTTTACTATAGTAAGCAATTAAATACTTCAAATACTATTACGTCTTATAAGTTTAATCCTGTAAAATGTAAATTAACTATTTTTACCTATTATAATATTTAATAAGCCTTAAAAACCCTCGATCGGTTGCTTAATCATTACTCACTATCATCTCGCTTAACCGCCAGACTCCCCGAAGAAGCATGTGTTAAGCTTCCAGCAATGTCACAAACCTGCGCAGGATAAAGGACCACTGGCAAGTGTAATTTGCATTGATTTACGACCCGCAGATGAAGGAGCAACGTGGAACATACACAGCGGTAACCTGCAACTGTGCGACACTGCAGCAGCAATGCAACGATGTCAAGGTGGGTCAGGGCCCACTGCCACTGTTAATGCGTCTACGGCGGCATTCCATTCGATACCGAGATCCTTTCCGGGCTCGTGCCGTGTCACGTACATTCAATTAAACGCCCTGGAGTGCCGCCACGCAGCCACGCCCCCTGCTCTCGGCCGCCGCTGCCGCCTTAACGTCTCTTTGGACTCAGTTTATTGGCATGACAGTGCCAGTGCCAGTGCCTGGACCTCGACCCGGGCCTAGGACAGCAAGGATGGTCCCGAGAGCAATGAGCTAAAGATAAATAACAAGCCATATAACGCATACGCACTGTGTGTCGCCCGACCCTTGGCGCAGCATCAACAGCAAAAACAAGACCAGAAGCGGCAGCAACAGCGCAGCAGTTTACCCTTGCCTTGTGCTAAAAAGGAAGCGCATTTGGGGCAGAACCACTCCCACAGAGGCACGGTCTACAGTGTTAACTGAATAAACGAAAATATTATAGAAGATAATTCAAAACAGAGAATTAATCTCATAAACCAGAATATCAGATATAAATTTCCTTTATGTAAATTTAGAAAATTAAAATAAGATTCTAAAGTGTTTACCAGTTTTTACCCATTATTAAAGACTTCATTACACATTACACTGTTTCATTTTTAAAAATTAGTTTTATTTACAATTTATTTACAGTTCATTATTAAAGTATTTACTGTAGGAATATATCGGCAATAAGCGAACCTCGATGAGCTCTTTTTGGCAAGGTACAGACAAGAGTAAACAAACAGGAAATGCTGCTAGCCGGCGCTATATCGGAAAAACCCTTATACACCGTTGCCCCGGTGGGCAACAAACGCACCCTTATTTCCCCCAGTGTATGGAACGCTCTCGGGCGATGATTTCCACAGCTGCCAAACGCTTGTCTTTTGATCTCCACCAAACCCACCGAAAACCAGAACTCCACCTGACTCCCACCCACAACCGGCAATTGCTTACTGCAAACGCAATTTCAATTAAATTTTAAATATTTATGCTAGAGCAGCTATGCCAGCGACAGACAGACAGAGAGGGGGAGAGAGCCTGCGAGAGAGATAGATACAGAGGCCAAAGCCGGTGCAGACCAAAACAATTACAACATGGCTTAATCCTTTTTTACTGCTGTTTCCGCTTTTCGCCCCCTTCAATTGCATTTTCCACATCCAAAAATATACACACGATACATATGCGTCGGCATGTGTGTGCGTTGGCATGGTTTAGTGGCTGTGTTGGGCATTTACACTTGATCAACACTAGTATTTCCTTTTGTGGGATTTTCATTTGGAATGTTCCTTTGTTGGAGTTGCACGAATTTCGATAGAATTATTCCAACATAAGTTTTCAGGCTTTTTTTTTCAAATGTTAGCCAGGAGATAGATACTATCTTTCATCTTTTTTAGTGTTACATTTTGGAATTAATAAAAATATATAAGAAAATATGTCAGATTTAAGCCAGGGCTTTTTGATATCGATCCCAGATGAGTAGATCAAACCAGAATAATAACAATTAAATATAATTATTAATAAAAAAAAAAACAAATACAATTTGGTTTTTGTAAATATATAAAAAGTTTTCAAGAATTTTGTACTTTTATGTAAGAATAAAATGTACTTATTCAAGTTAAAGATCACAATTTGCTGTTATGCTTATTCGGAATAGTTCCCCAAACAATTCGGACTCAATTATCCCAGAGGGACACCATTAAATAGTTAAATTCGCAGTTCCTTAATGGCCTTGCCCTTTTGTTTACTGCTCTCCCTGTTCGTCCTTTTAGGGCTTTTGTGCTATTATGCCGAAGCCGACTTGCCACGCCCCCAAAAGAATGTCACCGCCACCGGCAGTCATAATTCACTGTCTCATAAGCGTTGTTGGCCGCAGCCGGAGCGCGTAAATCATTTTCCGGCTATCCAATAACCAGCAAAAAGCCACCACCTCCCGCGTTCTCTTTCGCGCAATCCGCACACCTACTCCCCGTGGGAGTTACTTAAAACAGAAAAACGCCAGCACAGCAGCAGCACAGCACCCACATGTTCCCTGAATGCCACAAATAAATCTAATAAGGCCGCATAATTTGCATAATTTTCGTATTTAATAGAGAGAACGAGATGGGAAAGGGGGGCAGGGAGGGGGATAAACTCAGGTAGCAATTGAAGCCAGCAAGCTCTCGGTTGCAACATAAAACACTCAAAGGATATGCTGACAATGAGGCTTAACTCGCACACACAAATACAAAACAAACACCAGCTCACACACACAAAGTCATAACGGATGTGGCTGTGCGAGCGAGAGAGAGACAGAGCACGATAGAGAGGGAGAGAGCTTAGGGAAGCCTTGCCTGCTGGTGCGCCTAAAAGCGCGCTTAAATAAATTCAATTTAACGTGACTAATACCATTTTATCGCGTTGTTTAAAGCATGAAAGCCTTGCACACAGGATCTGTGTCCTTCCCTTTCAGCACTCCTTTCCGTCGCTGCCGCCGCCACTGTCATCTGGCTGTGTCCTGTCTTCCTTACCTGCTCGGATGTTGCCTTTTGTACGCCAGCAATATTGTCAAATTTCATAAAAACACTTGTGGTTAACAAAATAGCAAGGATATTGGGTTTAACAAGAGACTAAGGACAGTGGTAATTGGAATGAATATTTTCAATTTTGTAAATTAAAATTTATTTTATTTTTAAATGTCCTTAGTCCTTATAATTCCAGAATTGTTACTGTCAAGAACCAAAGTCATCATCAAATAACAAAATCATAAATTAAAAAATTATATTATTGCAAAATATACATATATTTTATTTGTAAAAATTGTAAGGACAAAAACTATTACAAATTTTATTTAGCTTAGTCTTTATTTGTATATTTATTGAATACTATTTAAATGGCCGCAACTGTATGTGTATCTTAGCCGACTATATCTCCTTAACCCCCCCCCCCCATTTTCCGCCACTCGCTTGTTTAACTGTTCCGATTTACGGACTAACTCCGACGGCGACGTCATCGCCAAATGCAATGAGGAAATAATAAATACAACATTTTGAGGAAATTGAATTGTATGTGCTCAGACCTATCTGCGTGTGCGACTGTGTGTGTGAATGTGTGCAAGTATTTAATTGTCGTCCATGCGAAGGATACTTGTACAGCCGACAAAAAGTATAGGGTATGTATCTTATTTATTAGTAGAAAAATAAAAGCATTCATTTATTATGATAAATAATATTAAAGAATTATTTGACATAAACGAATATTTTTAACTTAAATGTGAAAAATATATACATAGTTCTCAGATTTGAAGCTAAATTTTATTTATTTGTATGTAATTATTTAAAGAAGAAAAAAGTATTTAATACTTCATTTTTGTATCTAAATAAATAATATAAGACCTAAGTTGGAGACCGGAATAATAATAGTTATAAAAGAATAATAAACGATTAGCAAATAATATTTAAAATATTATTATTACTACCTGTCAACCAAATGTTTCAATATTCTTTTCGTAACTCGAAACTTGTGTCACCTGAACGAGTTTCCGTTTGAGGGCTTGCCTCTGTTGGCTGATGTGCTTATAGGCCACTTTGTTTCCTGCCGTTTGTTGTATTGCCAGAGGCTCACAGTTCCTCCCTCCAGATCCCCCTGCATATTCCACCCACAGAAACTCCCAGTTCGTTTGTATTTTGTGTGGAAGTTAATAAAACAGCCTTTTATGGGTTGCTGCTGCTTTTGTTGCTGCTCTTGCTGCCTTTGCTGCTGCTGCTCAATATGTTTTCATGGCCATTTGAGCGTCTGAGCGTATGCAGCAATCAAATTAAATGTTATGTAAGCTTTAAAACAAAAGCTGTGCGATTATCGAATGTACTTACATCCCGCCGAAGGCAAAATCAAAAATTCCACTCACTTTGGCTATACGAAAAAGAATGTAACGATAATGAAAACGATAATCCAATCATTATCTTTGCTCGATTTTTCTTCCCTCAATTTAGAGTTTTCCTTTCGAGCGATTTGCATTTCAACTAATTGAGTTGCCTGGGGCTAATCACGATATAGAATACATAATTTGCTCAAATATTCTGTTCCACAATTTGCATAATAATTTTTTGTGTCCCTTTTTTTTGGCAAATTTAATTTAGCGAATTTTGCACGAAATGCGGTTGGAAAACCAGGAAATATTACGACGGAAAAACCAGACAAAAAAAAACAAAACCACATTTGTCAATTTTATTTATGGTCACGTAGCGTTTGCAGAAGCACTGAAAATCCAGTTTTAGTAAAGTTAAAGATTATGTTTAAAACATTTGTATATTTTTAAGGTTTTTTTTTAAATTATATTATAACAAGTTTTATTCCAGACACAATTTTACATTACTTAAAAAAATCTAATAAAGTATTTTTTTATAATTATTTTTGTTGGTAAGTTTATAAATAGGTAGTATTGAAATTATTTTTATTAGTCATGAATTTGATCTCTTATTTTCATAATAACAAAAACATTGTCACATTTAACTCGACTATTTATATTTCCAGTGTATTTCTAATGGCTGCAACAAACAGAACAGAAAAGCAGTTACATGACAAGAACAACAACAATGTTGCACCTGCAACAAGCAGCATCAGCAGGTGTTAAAGGCCACTTAAGTGCTGAAAAATGTAAGAGTGGGCGGGAAAGTGTGAAAAGCGGGAGTGGGTGGTGCTGTAAATGCCCGCAAGTGGTGCCCACCGGTGTCCGTTAGCCGTAATTACGTCGCCATCTCCATGCAAACTCACATATAAATAGAAAAAAAAGTAAAAGAAGAAAAGGAATCCCAGCAAGTGGAGAGCAGAAAATGCCAAGGTGTCCAAAGGAGTCTGCTAAGTCCAAGGGTTAATGCACAAACAAGGAGAAAAGTGCAGGGTCGAGAGACAGTGGCGAATGCGGAGCTTAAGTTTGAAGGATAGTCTAGACAACCGCATTATTTGAGTTCAATTTATCACTTTAAAATGCAGTAGGAGACTAAATTCATAACATTCTCTCTGTTAAATTTTAAGATCTATTTAATAATTAAATAAATAACGTCATAAAATTGTTGGTAAGTGTGGTCGTAGAATTTCAAATATTTAAAGAGTTCCAATTAACTAACCTTACGTGTGTCTTTAGTTTTTCGCAAGCTTTATTTAATTAAGCATTGAAAATATTCTCCTTAAATTCCAACACCTGCCAGGTAAACACTTTATTAATTTTATTTCCATTAAAATATTTACATATTTTTTGTAATTGATGCAGTTCGAAATTTCTTTCATAATTCGCCTTCCCAAAGAATTATTCATGTTTCTGGCATTCGGACAATTGGTATTTCTCTGCATTTTTCCCTATGCACTTTAGGACTGGAAAAATGTTCTTTGATACTTACTACGACCGATGCAACAATCAACCGTATTTGGAGTATCGGGCGAACCACTTGTACGCCTCCAGTCTGTGTGCAATTTGTGGGTGGAAGAGAGTTATGCCTTGTTAAAAATGCCCAAAGAGGGTTAAAGTGGGATTTCGGGGGCGTTGAGAGAGTGGAAAATGCCTGGGCGTGGCCCCGGCGCCGGCATCGTCATCATCATCGTTTTCATTTTCGTTTTCATCATCGTCCGAATCATCAGCATCGTCATCGTGTTAACAAAAGAGCATACTCAAGTTACATACGAAATGCAATTCCACTTTGGCGCACTTTATGTCAACATTTTGTACGTAAATCTTTGTGTAAGACTATGCCAAACGCTCTGGTCCTGGGATCAGAGGTGTTCCAACTGTCCCCTGCCTTTGATTTCCCATTTTATTCGGTTATATATTCCCATTTACATATTCGTTAGGACATATTTTTGACAGTTTTAAAGTATTCTAAAATGACTGCAACTATTCCAGGAAATTTAGAAATTGTTCTCCATACTTTTAGGTGCTAGTTTTAGACATTTTAATATACTAATTTACTCCAATTTATTTTATTAAAAATCACCAGAGAATTAGGAACTGAGAACATGACAAAATTGTATCTCTCTTTCTGGCTATGGAAAAGTGTCAAAAGTGCTTGAAATTTCAGCAGGCTTTTGTGCTGCCCGGAAAAGAGAGCAAAGTGGGACTCTGAGCCCAAACTGGACAGTCCTGGCAAGCCCTGGGCAACCTCCTCTCCCTCCCGCCCCAGTCCCTTCTCCACACTTTTATTTATGCCCAGCAAAGCTCAAATGCAGAAATCACGCTCATATGCTCAGTTGCACGCAAAGTCAAAAGTCCTTTGAGTGCGACACCCATACTCGCACACTTTTAAATACAGCTCGTGTTTGTTTGTGTGGGAAGAGTCTCCATTTTTTGTCCTCCTTTTTTTATGGCATGTCCTGCCTTTACACACTTTCTCTGCCGGCTTTGGTGGCCGGATTTTCTTCGTTTTCTATTTGCGCTGGCGAGAAATTTGATATGCGTATTTGTGTTGCGCTTTTCTTTTGGCTACCATCCAAAAAATCTTGCCGCCCCTCTAGATCCCTTTTCCTGTTTGCTTTCCTTGGAGAGAACTGTTTAGGCGATGCAAATAAACAAACATACACTGGCGAAAAAGGGGGAAATTAAAATTAAAAATATATAATATATACAAATTTAATTTTAAAGTTATTTATAATTTAGATATTAATTTAAGTTTTCATTTGATATTAAATTATTAAATTTAATTATTTTTAAAGCTGACTGCTCTTTTAAAAAAATTGTTTTGTTTTGTTTTTTTGTTGTAAACTATATTTATCCTTGTGTAACGATGCAAGTTTGCCCAACTATTGCTTTCACTCTCTCCCACACACTTATTCTTTGGGTGTTCGTTGCTGTTTGCAGTTTTCCCATGGGAAATATTTGGCGCTTGTAGCGTTTTTCACTTTGTGGCTGACAAGCGGCGGTCTTTTCGGTAAGGATAGTCGGTTGGGAAGTATCCTTGGCAAGGCGCAAAACCTGGCTTGGAAGCTACCACGAAAACCAAACCTGCGGCTGTTGCTCAACTGTTTACCTCACTTCTTGTTAGGTGATGCTTCGCTTTGAATCCTCTTGATTGTTGTCAATTGTGGACTGCACCGAACGAAAAGATTAAACATTTCTTTAATTATTTTTAGTAATTTTTCAGCATTTAAAAGTAGGCATGATTCTGAAGCAATGTTTTTCTATTACCATTACTTCCAGACCTATTTCCCATTCGGATCAACTCAGCAATTAGCAAGAGATCTGTGCAGCCATATAGAAAATTCCCCAAACTCATCAGGTATGAAATGTACGAGTTCCGAATATTCCCCTCTCGTTTGCTAACTGGCAACTAAAATTCCCCCAATTGGAAGCGCATTGCATCAGAAGCCGAGTGAAAACTCCTGGGAAAACACACCCCTACCACTCGCATCTCACATCCATTTGATGCCGCTCAGGTATTCGCACACACACAGGAGTGTGGTCCAAACAGTGATAACTCTGGGCAATATACTCGTAACTGTTATTGACACGACATCATATTGAAAATATGAACAAACTTGTTTTTTTTTAACCACTTTTTTCACGCTTCTTTGGGTTGGGGAACATATTCCCATCTCCGTTGGGAGTTCGGTTTTGGTAAATAAATGCGACACACACCCAGCGATATATCAAAAGTGCAACGGCAGCGTTGGTTGCATATTTTATGCTCCTGTCCGCACTTGCTGGCTGTGCGAGTGTGTTGTTACTTGGGTGTGCTTGTGTGCGTGTGTGTATGTTGTGCCACGCCCCACGTCAAAAAAGGGAAAAGGCAAAAAAGCGA
This sequence comes from Drosophila ogumai, assembly GCA_018904815.1. NCBI lineage: Eukaryota > Metazoa > Arthropoda > Insecta > Diptera > Drosophilidae > Drosophila > Drosophila ogumai. The sequence continues at coordinate 11,861 of JAEIIJ010005046.1, forward strand.
TATCATCATGTTACACAGATAAACGCCTTAGGCAGGCGGCTGTCACACGCAGAGTACCGGAAAATGCGTTTAAAAGGATATTGTGGATGGCACGACATGGGGGGCACTGAGAAAAATGAATTAAATAAGTAAAGATCATGCAGATATAAGTATTAGGTGAAGTCTTTCCTTTTGAAATATATTTTTTAAAATTATTCCCAAAATGGAATGAAACCACTGTCGCATGGAACGTCTTTTAAATTATTTTATACATAATTTTAGAAGGTTATAATAAATCAATATATTAATAATATGTTTTTTAATAATTGTATGGCTTTGATTTATAAAAAATTTGCTCTAATATTTTATATAATTCATTTAAAATAAATATCCCCAATTGTATACCTTCTACTATACATTTCTAGCAGTGTCCCCTGCATTTTTTATCACAACACAATGGTGCGTGTGTGTTGACAGCTTATGATTTTGTAATTAAATGATGTTATAAATAAGAAATGATGGACAACGGGGAGGTAAACCACTCAAACACACGACAACGAAATTCGAAACCAGCTTAATTTCTCATTTCACCTCAAGTCGAAACTCAACAGAGCGGTAATGGTCGTCTTTAAATAGCATTTATTTAGCATTATGATGATAGAGCATCGGCCAATCAATCAATCACGCAGTTGGGTGGATTTATGGTCGAGAATGCCAAGGATTCCATAAGGCTATTTGCTCGTTTTCTAATTAAAATCCATTAATCTTTCCAAATGCGCCCGTAATTATGCAACATATTTGTGCAGCACTTACACACACACACACACCACTGCTTGCCCACGGGGCATAAGGAACTGCAAACTCTGGATATCCTGTTTCTCCTTCCTAGTGTGTGTGCGTGTCAACTTCATTTCAATATTACATTGATTAGGTGTAAATTTATTCACTCTGATGCGTCTCTATAGATTATTGTTATAGTTTCTGTCGTCTATATATATTTATGCATGTGCATAATTAGAGCAAATGCCTAAAAAGACACGAACGTTGAGGTTAGGAACTTGATTTGTCTGACAATTTGGTTGATTAGCGGATTATTATGGCAAGCTTGTGATTATTAATAAGGCATGCAAGGGCTCTATAACGTACAGATACTTAATCCCTTTTAAATAAAAATGAAGTTACAAGTTCGTCTGTTCCGAGTATCGGTCAGCTATCCCCCTAAGCTCAAATTAATATTCATCCGTAACCAAATTGACTCTTCTAGTTAGCGTTCCTTATAGAAAAAATACTGTATCAGCATCAAGTTGAAGTCTGAAACTGGCCCAGAGCTCCATTTTGATTCATTCCGCCTGGCAGACGCTCCTGGGCTAACTATAAATCCTCTACTGACCCACAAAAGAAAAAAAAAAGAAAAAGTCCTTGTATTGTTAACCCCTTTTCGCAGTCCTGCCGAGGGACATGCTGACTGCATAATTTGCCTTGACGTTGTCGTTGTCGTTGTCTCCGTTGTCTGAAAAATTTTCGTTTTAATTTTCATGTCTCTGGACTCGAAAAAAGGGAGGCTCGGAGGCTGTCAAATAAATTATTACAATGTCGTGTAAGAGCCGCAGAGATTAAGCAATTATGTGCCACTTAATGTTGCACTCGGCCTCGGCTTACTTTCCCCTCACCATCTCTCTGCCTTGCTGCCCTCTTAGCTTGCAGTCAATTTCATTTTCTGATTTGGCTTGCATAAATTTCCATTTGGATGTGCTGGGTTTAACCACCAATTAGATTGGGCCAGCCTGTGGTACTCTCGGTCTCCTCGCCCAAACTCTGAAAGTAAAGTTTTGTGTGTCTGTTTAGTAGGGGAAACCCCAAATTCAATGGCGGCTTTTACTGCTGCTCCAACAGCTGCTGGTGTTGCAGGTGCAATATTAAGAGCTAGTAGAAGAAACTTATTGAAAGTATAAAATTTAAGGATTGAATATTCCCTAATTAATTTCAATTGATTTTTTTTTAATTTTGTAATTTTCAATTAGAGTATCCAAAAATTCAACAATTACCTGGATTTATAAACATTTTCTAGTACCTAAGCTACCGAATTTCTTGTCTCTCCTCATAAGTAACAATTTTGTTGCGGATGTTGCTCATCTTTATTTTTGTTTGGTTGTTGCTTCCATTGTTATTGTTGCGCCCTTTTGTTGCTCTGGTGTTGGTGCTTTAGCAGCCTGTTGGCAAAAGTTTTGTGCGTGCGCGAAACCATAAAAACCAACGATGTGGCAAGAGCCCTATTTGATGCCTCGCCTCGAAGCTCTTGCCACAAAATCGTTTTTTAATAATTTTCCTGGCGGAAAGTGGAAGGAGCGGGGAAAACTGGTTAAGGCGTCTATTGAATTTACTGGCTAAACTGCAAACAATTTATTCAATTTTATTCCCATTTTTACCCAGTCATTTCCATGTCTTGTCCAAGCCAAATTCCAATGAAATTGCTGGGTAAATGCAAATTTTTCTTCTCTCTCTCGGTTTAGCTTTGCTCTTGTTGCTTAAAATAACTTGAGTGAAAAATGAATAAAATGAAATGAAAACAATTTCAGGAAGCTACGGAAAACACATACATATGGAATTTAATTTTTTTTATAATTTCATTTGTTGGCCAGACATGAAGGGGCATAAGAAAAAACAACCGGAATAACCTAAAACAAACGAAATTAGAAAAACAACTAAATTAAGGGTAAACTGAGAATAAAAAAGCATTGGAAATTTAACTTTTATTTTTACATAAAGCATAGCCACTATTTATTTTACAAATTAAATATTTAAATATTTATTACCAATATTTGATTTTTTTCATCTACCAAATTGTTTATTCTTTCTATTCAACTTCTGTTTCATTTTTTAAACCATTTCTTTTATATATAAATTTTTTCTCGGTGCAGTACTATTAGCAGCAGCCACTGCAACGCAGCAACAGACCTGCCAGTAGCAGCAACGACGCCACACACAACATCAACATTAACAGCAACAACAACAGAAACACCAACAGCAACCAGCAACTGTCGCCTGCAAATCAATCTCAGCTGTCTTCCTCTAGACAATTTATGCATACTGCCACAGGACCCATACACACAGCCAGGATGCTGGACAAGACATCTTCAAAACTGGCTGCTTCTGTTGTTGTTGCTATTGTTGTTGTCTCTTATGTTTCATTACAATTTTTTTGTTGTTGCGGGTTGAGAAAAGGTTATTCATCTATGCATATGAAACCAGGAAAAGAGCAAAGCAAGCAAATGACGAAGAGAAACATCAGCAGAGAATGCAAGAAGGGCTCTACAGTGAGATAAAATATTAACAGTATTTTTAGGAAAGCTAACGACGCCTTAGAAAAACTTAACTATACGTTTTGATATAAAATTAATCACCAATTTTTAAAAAATGTTCTAAGAGAAGTAATATTCTTATAATTTTCTCTATAAAATTATCATAATAAAGAACGACAAATAACTTTCAAAATGATAAAAAATCACTTTAATTTTTTATAAATATTTCTTGAAAACGAGAACTGTTTTCAATATGATTTTTGTCTAGCCTAGCCTAGCATTGAAGAAGTGCCGTCCACAGTCCATGTCATTTGTCATTAAAAACTTGGACCGAAAGAGACAAGGCGAAGCTAGAGAGATAGAGAGGGATGGAGAGGGCAAAAGAAGGCATAGCACGAGGATCAGGGGAGCCATGACTAGGACTAAGACAGCAAACAGCTGTTGACAATGAAGCCAAGCTTTTGGTTAACATGGCGTATGCGCAATATGTTGGCACACAGGCCCCCCTACCGCCCTGCCGAGATTTTTGCCGTCCCCTTTTCCAGCACCCCGTGTTTGCCTTGGGAAACCATAAGTAAAGATTTTAAGCGCATTTTCCTTGCAAAATTCAACATCCACAAAGCTGCAACAACAAAAGCTGTCTGGCCAACTGAAGAGAAGGAAGCACAAATGTTATTACAACAAACATTTTTGGCTGCTTCCTTGTGCCACAGCGCGCTGCTGCTTGCATTGTGGTTGTCGCATTCTTGCAGTCCTTTCCATTCAAGGATCAAAGTTAACAATTTAAAATGCAAACATAAAACGGAAGAACATTTTTCAAATATTTTATTTCGGGTCTGTCCGGAGCAATTTTAATTCACTTAACCGCAACAATTATTTACTTACAAGTAAGATCTAAAAAATAAAACCGATTGAAGGCCAAAAAAGAATGACTTAAAATGAAACTGCGGGAAGTGAAGCTGGCAAAGAAAACAAAGGGATTAAATTAAATAGTCAAGCTACGTTTAGCAAATGAAAAGACTTGGGGAGGAATATCTTGTGAAATACTAAAGAATTGGTTGAAAATATTACAGCCATAGGCTTGATTTTTTAATGAAAGACTCACATTTTTATCGTGGAACCTTAAAATATATTAAATATAATAAATTAAGTATAAGAATATATTTCATACAGTTGACATATTTTGATTTTTTTTGTAAATAAATTCGTATTTTATAAATATGTAATCAGATTTTAAAAATACTTTGAGTAAAACTCACTTTAACCTTTTATGATATTTCTAAGTACCCTTCACATTGGGATTATAATTTTGTTGTGCATTATTTTATGATTAAATTCAAACAAAGTCTGAGATTCTATTTTGTCCGAGCAAAAGCTTTATGTTATTCATTTATGTATCTCCTTAGATCATATATGCATGCTTTTGGTTCGCTTTTACAAAGCAATTTAATCTTTGCTGTTTACATGACAATAAATATAAGTACGAATTCACATTTATATCTAAACATATTTGTACCCTTTGAAACAAACAGAATGTCAACAACTATATCAGGTCAAGCTCCCAGGGATGCACTTGAAATGGTAGTTATTGTTGTTGCAGCTGTTAAATCCTTTGAGCTGCAACTATATAAGTTGCCGCAGGTCTTTTGGTAGTTGCATGCATAAAAAAAGGGTTGGAAAACTCTAAAATTCAAGTGGTTTTATAGCCAATAAAGAGCATATACTGGAAGACTTTTCATATTTTTCACTGAAATATTTAAAGGAATTAAATTACTAGAAAATTTAAAATTACTTTTGCTCAAAAGAATAATATAATCTTTAAAATCGTAAACCTTAACTGCCAATAAATAAGAGGTGAAAATATAGTTTGTCTTTAAAAAATGTCAAATAATGTTAACTTGTAGAAATGCAAATGCTGAAATTTTTACATATATATTTGACTGAAATATATTATTTCTTTTACCTATTCTTGTAAATTTTTATACGTAAATAATTTACTGCCAGGTTACACTCTTCCACAAATCCAAACCAAGTACATCATAAAATAACTGTGCTATTATCTTATTTAAAATTCGAGATCCAATTATGTCGAGTTCTTCGCGTAATAATCATAAACAGAATTCGCCGAGAAGAAGAAATTGTCGCCAAAAAAAGCGTTTAGTACTTAACATTTGTTCCAATACACTTTGCCATATTGAATTTGTGATTAGGCAAATAAACTCGGTGGAATTACACGTGCTTTGCCAGTGGAAAGTTTACTCGGTTGGGAGGGAATGTAAACACAAATCTGCATATAAAAAGCATCATATATGTTGCTTAAAGTAAATATTCATTGGCCCTACTTCAGCTTGAATAGAGCCAAGAGCAACAAAGGAGGCGAAATCATCAAATTTCAAGTTTGCTTTGTGCAAGTGTCAAAGGAGGAGTTTCCCGAGACTGCTTGAGGGGTGAAATAATATTGTAAATTTTCACTGCACAAAATTGGAGCCGCCTGGCGATGGCAGTAGATGGATACACATAGGAAGCGTTGCCATTGCCATTGTGTCGCCCGTTTATGTTTTCATAATAAATTCATCAATTCAATTTATTTTTCAATCAAAATAAATATGCCCTCGCCTCTGTTGTTTGCCGCTCAGAGTATCTTGACTGTGAACTGAACTTGACACTGCATAAAAGCCGAATAAAATAATATAAAATAGGCAAATGTATTGTATTTTGTTCGTTATGTATATTTTTATGAATATATATAAATTGTTTGAAAAGGGAATTTCGTTTGGAAAACGAGGTAACATAAAACTATTTCGAGCATTAATTACTTCATTCCTTTATTTATTTGGAATCAATATTTTATTGCAGCATATTTGATTTTGTTCTCTCTATTGTATAGTTTCACAAAGTATTGAAACACTAGTTATACGCTCACCTTCATAACTTGGCCTAATTTCATATGCAAACAGTGTTAATTACTGCTCTAACCCTTGCACTTAATTAATGAGTGCCAGACCATGGGAACAGCATATTAAACCAGATCCTAGCAAAAGCCGCAAAAATCTCGGTGCGAAAAATGTTGGACTAATTAAAATAATTGAAAACATTTTAGGACAGCAGCCGGATAAGGATTCTTCCATACCTGGCGAATACAATCTCCCACAGAGCAGGCAGAAAATATGCGCGATGTGGAAGGAATCTTCTTTAGTCTCCTACTCGCTGCCACGGCGTCCTGCAGAGGGCGTTCCGCCCCACATAAATTATGCACAAAAATAGCGAGCACAGTGTTTTATCTTGTCTATCAAGAGTGTTTAGCAAGTTTTTGAAACAGCGCAGCCATTATGCAAATATGCATACGGCAGCGGGCGGTCCACCCTTAGTCTGGATGCGCTACCCTCGCGCCATCCCAGACCCCTTAACATTTTCCGGACGGGGTGTCTGGGCGCCACACATACTTTCATTTGTTGCCGAGTTTTCGCATAATTTTTAAATGCATTTCCGCCAGCGTCAAGAGTCGTCGGCCGCAACTGAAATTGGCTTAAAAGTTCTGCCCCCACAGTCTTTTGTTCAAACATATATATATGTATATTTATATTTTGTGAGCTTGGTGCAGAGCTTTGTTTTATCTCGATAAGCTAAAGTAAAAAATAAACAATATTGTTTAGAACAGGAAGAGGATAACTTTAGTTCGGAATTTGATCGAAGAGATATTGAAAACTGTTAAAAATTACCCTGAATGGAATACTCGTATATAAATGGGGGAATTTTGTAAAGAGATTTTTGTTTTGAACACATAAATTAAAATTAAATTTATTTAAATATGTTTCGATCTTGTATTTTAAAAGTTGCGGTTTAGATATAATATATATTTTAAAAGCATAAAAATTAGTAATACCGGATTTGTTTAAAAATTATTGTTGAAAATAATTCTTTATTTACATTTATCAAGTTTCCTCCCTTTGTTGAGAATTGTTTTGAATAGTTGACAAGAACGATAAAGCGATAATTTAAAAAAAAGCAATTACTGTTTGAAAATATTTATAAAATTAAACCCTGTAAGGTATTCCACTTAACATAACGTGTCCAACAGCCGCAGGAAGCTTAACAGAAGCTTGCTCTGGAAAAGGAGAAGCTTTATCAGCAGAAACATTAGCAGCTCTGTAAACATTAGCAGACCCCAGTTAACATCCCGTGTTACTTTCACAGATTGAACTCTGCTGAGAGGGGTAAGAACTTCCAGTGGTTGTTACAGCCACAACCCCAGCCGCAACAGCCCCACTGTTGGTCCACGCAACAGAATCTCTGTTAAGTTAGTATCTCACAAACAGAATAAATGAAATTTCAGCAGCTTCCTGGATATCAAAGAACTGCAGTAAGCTCCGGCATATAATTTAAAATGGGGCTGCTGGTGGAAAAATTCCGCTCGCATAATGCAAAAATAAAATCAACAATTTTGCTTCACTTTGCGCACGGGTAATTATGGGGAAAATGTCAACAGGACTTTGCTTGTTATTGTAGGTTAAGCGGGCACTGAGACTTTCCACTTTCCACTGGGCCTTGGCCACTGTTGGTTTTTAATTTCAAGTTAAGGCAAGCCAAGGCAATGGGGCTTAGTGGGCGGCACACGAGGAGTGCGAGAAATGGGCGTGGCAGGAAGCAGCTCAAAGGATATACGAGTGTGCACTCAAAGCTGCGACTTTTTTCACTGCTCTAGTGGCGGTTACTGTACACTGCGTGAAAATTCATATATAAATTTGGAAGTTGCTCAAGACAGAAATAAAATTTTTATTTATTTATTATTAAATTTTTTTATCACTCTTTTTACCTAAATTATTTGATACTTGTGAAGATTATATTTTTCCAGCTTTGTTTAATTATTTTATTTTTTCCCGCTTTTAGTTTTTTAATTTTAATTATTTTAAATATTAACTTTTTTATATTTATATTTTTCCCTGTGTACGTTTGTGTTATTGCTGGTGTTGTGACACCAGTAATTAACATAACACAAAAGCCAGTCCGCTCTTTGAAGTGTTTTGCTCTCTTCACTGCCCGCTGTCGGCTCCCCGTTCCCCCTGTCCTTTGCACTTAACAGTGATTAAAGTAAATTTACCTGAAACTCTTGAGCCTCCTGTGTTGCGTGTGTGCGTGTGTACAGGTGTTGGGTGTTTGCCGGTGAGGGTGTTGTACCTGTCTCGGGTTAGCCAAAGAAGAGCAGCATCTGCGGTTCCGCGAGGGGCTTTAAATGGTGGCAAAGGGATTCGGTGAAAGGGAGTTAGGGAACAGCTCCTTTTGTCACTGTCTCGGGATCAGATTTCGCCGAGCTTCAACTAAACTACACTACTAAAAAATAAAAATTAAAAAAAAAAAAAAAAACACAGCCTACTTTTCGAAATGGTAAGGTCAAAATCAGACTTCATAGCACTGTTACCTAAATATTATAATAATATCAGAATAAATCTTAAGCAAATCTTTAACAAATTCGTCCTCCTTTTCTTCAGTGTCCTTTGCCTCCTTCAGGGCTTCAGGATGCTGTTGGCAATGCAGTTGCTCTGCTGTACTTGTCCGCTGCACTGTTTGTCATTTCCGCTTGTCTCGGTCTTGCACCCACCCCATCTATCCCATCCGCTCTATCCTCCCCTTCTGCCCCGAGTCCCCTATCAACCCTTGGTGCAACAGTTTAGCGGCATCTTCGGCGGTATTTGGCAATGCATCAGCATCAACATTGACAGGGGGAGTGGGTATAGCCGGCAGGTGCTTCGATTATGCCAAAATGAGATTGGGTATTAGTGAGTGATGCCAAAGCAAAATCAGAGTGCTTGCCAAGGAGATACATCCAGCAACAGGATTCCATTTCAAAGTTTTCCTCTTAAATTTAACTTCTTGCTCAATTTAAAGGGTTCTCGAAAAAGTTGCAACTCGCATTTATTACAGCTCCGTGCTCGAAGACTTCTGTTCAATATTTACTTGACAAATATGAAATATTTACCAATATCGGGCCCCAAAAGTTGTAAATGAGTCCTTGAGATAGAAAACTTTTCTCATACCATTTTCAATGAATTGTAGTTTACGATTTCGTTGTTTGCCTTTTTTCCTCAAATATTCCTGTTGCTGTCCTTCCGCCTTTCTCAGGTTCTTGGTAAAAACAATTTCATATTTCAAACGTTGAAAACCAAATGCATTTGACATTTTTAGGTCTTTAAAGTTTTTTATTGGTTTTATGGATGTTTCATTGATTTGTTTGCCTCGCCTGCGAGTCTCTCGCCAATAAAAAAATACGTTTCCAGTGAAATGGCCAACAAAAAGGACACTTCTGGGTGCTTACAGCCGCTTCAAAGTGAATGCTTGCCTTTGTTTTTGATCCTTGAATCCGTGCTCGAGAGGTGTAGCAAAGGTTTTGACAGGAGGGATGAGGTTTGTAACTGAATGCCTGGGTAAGCGGCTCGAAAATATTGAAATGGTGCGTAAAAAATGGTGAGATTGCCTTTCAAGCATTTGGGCATAAATTCACTTGGCTCCCTTCATGTTTCCTGTTTGTTTTATGATTTTAAAAGGCGTGGCCACAGGAAACTAAACAATTTTCTAGATTTCTGTGAACAGCAGCAGTTTTGTGAATTTTTATGGAAACAGTAAACTTGTGAATACAGAATTATTTAAGAGTCGGATTTAGGTTTTCCTGCTATAAATATCTTTAACTAGGAGTGCTCCAAGCAACTCAAAAATACAAAGCTTATAATAGTTTGTTGCTTAACCCCAGTTTGTTGGAATTACCTCCAAGTTAAGATAATATATTCTTAGCAAAATTGGCAAATTTAATTATTTCTGGAAGCCATACGAAAATGCCAATGGGCGAGTTTGGATTTCCGTTCTTTGATTTTTGCTGTTTTTTCTACCCACTCGTAAATCTCCTTTGACTTCCCTAATATATTGCCCATAGGATTCGCTATTTGGCTTGCTATTTCGGTTGATGGCTGGCAAATGGCCTGCTGCGAGGCAAAGGGCCGCCGGCGCACAACTCAAGTCAAGCAGAAGCACATTACGCATACGTCACGTTGAACACGTGCGCGACAAGTGGAGAATAGCGGAGAAAAGTGAAGAAGTAGCGAAACGATAGCGAGGCGGACTTGGGAAAGTGAGATAATTCCTGGCGATGCCACAACAATGTGAGACTTTTTAATGGATTTTCATTAAGTTTAAAGCCAGATGAAGGGAAAGGGAGAAGAAGTTGAATGGAAAAGCTCTCAAGAAGTTCATTACAGCGATAGCAGTGCCAAAAAGTTTATTTGACCATTTAGTGGCAAATGCCAAGCCAAGAGATGTTTTACTCAAGAAAGTAGATGAGGAGCACGGAGGAGATAATGGAGCAGGGAGGAAATAGAGCCTGAGACTCAGACCGACACTGTGGCCAGTCAGCATTTATCTATCATGTTTGTAATCACTTTTCATTAGGTTTCTGTGGCTGCCTCGCTCGAACTTCTCCCCCATTCCACTCTCCTGTTACTTTCACCAGCGTTCCCCCCATCTACTCTCCGAGCTGTGACTGTTGCCTTCTGCCGAATGCAATTCGCATAAAAGATTTTCGCACATGCTCGAAAATTTTCAAGTGTAGGAAAAAGTTTTTTAATTGGAAAAACACATTTAAGTGGATTTTACTGAGAGTGAGCGAGTGACTGAGCGAGAAAGGAAACTTTTTAATACTGTTTATTTAGCCGCCCCCTTTTTACTTTCCCCCCAACATCCCCCCTATTGAAAGTATCGCAATATCCAGTGGGGTTAAAGGAAAACTTTCCTGTTGTTCAGCAATTTCCATTGCCTTTGAACCGGGCAATTATGAAAAATAGCCCCGGAAAATGCACACTCCCCGAGCATATCTAACTCATTTCATTAGTTTTTCCCCGGAAAGTAGTAAAAAACATTTTAATGTTTGTAAATATTTTATAATTCCGTTGAGCAGTGTAGTTTTCGCTTGGGTGCCGCATATTAGGCGGTCTTAAAGTTGGCCAGGTCAAATCTGGCCCTGGGCTCATTAAAACTTCTTTTCCAGACCTCGGTCGGGGGACTTTCACTCGGTTTCCAGTGGAACCGCATGTGCATTCCTACCATAAGCCAAAGTATTGTTCATAATTTTTAGGTTACTTTCAAAAAAAGGGGATTCAACAATTTCCATTTTCTGTTGCTACAGAAATGTTTCATTGTAGGTGTGGTAGCTGTAAAACTCTTAAATATATATATTTCTTAACTTTTAATATAGTTTTATTTTAAGTTTAAAGTTGGCTTAAGCCTATGGCTTTAAATGTATCTTTATGAATAAAGAATATTCAGGTACCTTTTATGTAGTGTTCCGAAAATAACAATTTATAGGTGCTGTGAATTTATACAACTTATAGGATTAACTGAACTTCATTTAATAATAAAAAGAGATTAACTTTATTATCCATTCATACATACTTATATCAGAATTTTCGCAATGGAGCTTATCTTTTTTTTTTTTTTGTAAGAGTATTTTTTTTCCAACTTGAAACGGATGTAATGCACTGCCTTGCATTTATATTTCCACTTGGCTAACATAGACACACGCACACACACACATATATATACATACAATTGCCGTAAACTGAGGCAAGTGTGCGTACGTGTTGCCCGTGTGTTTGTGCTTCTGTTCTGAAGGATGCACGAGGGCTTTAACTACATGTGCAACCTGTTTCCAGCTCGGCCATGTCCAAAGCCTGATGGGTGAAATATTTTTCAAACTTTATTCACATTCGTGGCATGTGCAACTGGAGGGGCAAGGTTGAGTTCATTGTGACCACATTTCACGGCAACGATCATACGTCACGTTGTCCAGGCCTGAACTTTTCCACCACGCCTCAATGAGTACTAAAAACCGTAAATCTGGCAGTTGAATAATAAAGGGAAATATTTATTTTCACCATAAATATTAAATAAATATTTACCATAAGAACCAAGTAAATAAATAATTGTTTCACTGTGAAAGTTTAATAAAAACTTGGCAATCTTTAAGCAAGATTTAGTAGATAACTTAAAACACAGAAAAACTGCTTAAACATCCGGCCTGCAAAACAGCCGACAAAAGAAGCTGAGAACAAACTGCATCAGACAAAGGCAGGATGGGGATTCTCTGACAGAGGGATAAATATTTCATCCCTCCTCAATAGCCCTCCCCCCAGCTGAGGGTCTCGCTTTCAGTCAAGTCATTTGTCTGCCAAGGAGCCACCGAAAAAAGGGATAAGAGGGATAACACACATATAGTTATTTATCAAGTTATAAGTTATGATGTCAGCATGCCGGCATTATGTGACTGATAAACCCAAACACAAGCACAAGTGTGCGCAAACACATACACACACACACATCCTTCCTTCTTTCGGCTGCCTCCTAAATGAGATGAAAAATCGAGGTGAGAAAATTTTGACATTGCCGTCATTTGTTGTGGCGCTCACTTAGGCGCCAGCTTTGTATACCTTTTAGCAGGGAGTATCCGAATATTTGTAAATATATAACAAATTTTTCAATCTTGCTTCCAGAAAATATAAATATAAATAAAGAAAAAATATAAAACAACATTTAAATATATAATAAAATGTATTATATTTCGTATTTTCCCCAAGTAAAAGTCAGGCAAGAAAGCTCACAAAGATAATAAATTTGTTACCCAGTTTATGTTAATATTAATCCTTAAAATTATTTTAAAATAATAAATATAAAATTAATTTACAGAGAATTCTTTGTGTCGACTTTGCAAGTCCTGCTTGCTTTTCACATTTTTTCCCCGGTTGCGCTCTCCTTAAATAATGATGATATGAGAAAAAAGGCAAGAGGGAGCATCCCGCCGTCTTCCTTGCACAAACATTTGCATAATAAATTAAATCAACGGAGAAAAATAGAAGGGAAAGCGAGAGAGAGAGAGAGTGAGAGAGAGAGCGAGCAGGAGAGAGTTTGACGCAGTTGTAAATTAAAAGTTCATGCGATAGCAAGGACATGCCTTTGCTCGACTCGTCCCCGCCTCTCGGCCCAATCCTTTGCCTCAATGACACACTTAACAAGGAACCCCCTTCAGCATCCCAAGCCCCAAGCTTCCAGTTACGAGGCCGACTTCTCCGCTAAGTTTAAGTGCAAGCGAGCCCCAGAAGCAGTCATCAAGTCACCGCAGCCCAAGTCCAAGTCACCGTAATCATCGTCCTCGTTAAGAGGACACGGCAAGGCCGCAGAGTCTTATAGTAGCAGGAGAACTAAAATTCACATTTCATTATGAAGTTTAGCTTTTTATTATTTAATATGAATAATTTAGCTCAGCAACATATGTGATTAAGATAATAGAATTTAATTTTCAAATACCACACGTTTTTCTCCCTTAGCAGACTTCTTTAATTTTAAATCTAAAACTTCTAGAAATAATATGCACCCACCGCTTACAAGGATTCCCCTTATTGAATTGCCTTTGGTAATGCTAATTTATTTCCAACATGGGAACTATTCCACTTGCTAGAAGTTGTAATTTATTTTGCAGTTACCCAACCGTTCGCAACACCCACTTCATATTTGTTTTGCTCTTTTCTCAGGTTCAGCCGAGCTTAATCTAACGCACTCGCAAACACGTCAAGCCACAAAAGTTGACTCTTGCCAGTGTTTACAATTGGCAATAGTGTGGAAACTGTAATGGATAAACACACACATGGAGAAAATGGGAAAATATGTGAGGTAAGAATTTGTAGGATCTACACTAAGAAAATTTTAATCTAAAATATCGAAAACTTAAAATATAAAATATTCTTATATAATATTTGAAAAAATCTATTTCCAATGAAGTTCCTTTATTTTTAATAAAGACAAGACTTCTGCTGTATTTTCCAGCTAGATTTCTAATGGTGTAGCAGCCGTAACAATGTCAGCTGGAAAATAATGTTTTTTGATGCCTGATGACGCATGTTGTAAGCCGAGCATTAATTAAGCGCCGGATGCAATTTCCCAGGGCCCATAATGAGCTTTATGCGGCACCAAACTAAAGCAATAAAATCCGGCCAGAGTCAAGTGTTGCAACCACAATCTGTTAGCTGATGTGTGTGTGTGCGAGTTGCATCTTGTGGTCAGCTTGGTGTTGCATAAAAATACCATTTTAGCTGAGGACAAGTCCCCCTTAGTCCTGCGGTTTGCCATCACAAACACACAGTCTCACTTCTCACATTTCCCAAGTGCAAATTAGTTTTTTCTTGGTTGCGAAGCTCGAACATAAATTTACATTAACACGCACATAAGCACACACGTATATTTGTGCCCGCAAATAATTGCATCTAAATTGGGAAATTTTCCCTTGAATTTTCATGGATGGCATTTCAGTTCAATTTTGTTGCGGGTTTCGCATTTCAATTAGGAGCAATTATGGCAGGCTGAGAAATGCAACATGTGACGCCAACTTTGGCGACGACTTTTCAATGTCTCTGGTTTCCACGTCCTTCGGTTGACATCGAAGGGTGTATTGGTTTTGTGAGTGAATTTAATATCAATTATAATTCATGGGGTCTATTAATCAAGAGGGTTTCATTTAATATTTTAAATTTTAGAAACAGTAAAAGTTTTTTGTACAATTTCTTTTGCTTAAAATTAGTAGATTCAATTACCATAAAATGTTTTTCTCTTATTTTCGTAACTATATTAAGGGGTATTTTGTAGAAGGAATTCCTGTTTTTCCTCTCCGCTCCTTCGGCAACCGTTGCCAATTTGTACACAATTAAAAAACTTTACGTGTCTCGGCATTAACCAAGCAAATTGTTTTAAAATTTCCTTTGGGGGACTGGGAAACCCGAAAAGGGACGGAATGAAGGGCGGATGGAAATTGGAAGGAGGCAGACGGGAAACGACTGCCAAAACTGATTTCAATCGCGCACATGTGTCGCAGCTTCCCCCGAAGCGACCTCAGCCATCGTCAGGTTCCCCTCTTTATACATAAACTCTTCCCCTCAGACCCACGTTGAACCGAAGAAAGTTTTGTTGGGAAACTGCGTACATAAATTCAATTAGTACGCAATGCCGCAAAAGTAAATACTGATGACAAACTGAGTGGGGAAATGTATGCTGCGAAGGCTGAGCCTACAATTTCTGCGTGTGGAAGCCGACGGCTGCCGGGGCAACCGAAACCCGTTTGAAATTCTCACGCATTGCGCCAAAAGCGTTTACGCTTTGAAACCGTATTTGATTGCAACTGACACATGTCATGTGTAACTAAGGAGTCGCCACCAACCAACCAACAAGGACAACAGCAACAACAACTGCGTAATTTTCGTTACCTGTCGGAGGGAGCAAATGGAAGGAAGATTCGGGGAAAATCACCAGAAGAGCAACAAGCGGAAACTGCGGTCTGAATGGATTCCCCGCAGCGAGATGCACTGCGTTCTAGAGACGGCCTGCCAAGGAGATCAAATGAAATATGAGAAATTAAATGCATCCCAAAGGAGAGAATTACAAAATAATTTATGAGTGTGAGCTTAAAATTAAATCAGTTGATTGGAGCTTATCGTTGTTTATGTAGAAAAATAATTTAGAGGTTAGTAAGTTAATACAGACGTTAGAAATTACTTGTGGCTGTCGTAAAATAAATAAATACAAATATCCGGAGCTCCAAAAAAATATTTTTTTATATTTTAAATACTTTTCAATAAAGCCAAAGATTCTTAAAGATTAAGATTAAGGCAAATCTAAATGAAAATAGAGATGGATAGGTGATTTGGAAACATTTTCCCAAAAATATACACTTCAATGCAACTTCTTGCTTTTATTGAAAAGCCTCCCCACAGGCTATGCGAGCAATTCAGATAAAACATTTAAATTTCCAGCTGAATTTACATCCTATTCTCGACCTGAACCACACCAAGTGAACCCAATTGTTGGACACAATTTTGCAGGCATGTAATACGCAATTGTTAACTGAATTTTGAGGCAAATAGCTGACATTATGGGCCATGGGCGAAGCTGAAAACATGGTCTAAGACAACTCAAAGTGCGCTCAGTTGCAGGAACAATGTCCTGCAGCCCATGGAAATGGAAATGGCAATGGAAATGTTGCAGTTTCAGCAGCAACAGGACTAGAAAAGCGAAATAGGACCAGAAACAGAAGCGTGAGCTGCGTTTACTCTATCGAGTCAACAATGAATTGAAAGCCGGTCTAGGAGCTTCAAAATGAGCATCTGTCGAGCAACGGACTATGCCGGGACAATGGCAGGACAATGTTGATACAAGTGTCCAGGCAAATGTAATTTAAAAGAAAATTAATTAAGTGTCCCGAAGAGAACTGAAATCGGACAAAAAAGACTAGTTGAATAGCAGCAGAAATTGGCAATAAGTAAGGGAGCTTCTTTGCCCCCGAGCACATTTTTATTCCTTCGGTGCATTTCTAATTACATGGCTGGGGAGCGGTGCAGAAGTCCTTCGGCGCTCATGCTGTGGCAACCTTTCGGTCATTTGCATGATTATAGCCCAACCACAAAAGGCTGCAATTTCGTCAGCCCCTAGCCCCCAAAAGTCCACCCTCGTTTGTCTCAATAAGGCAGCGCGTCAACTTTCATTTGTCATTGTGGGTGCGTCGCTGCAGCCAGGCAAACAAAATGCATTACCACGAGGACACCGAAGACAGGAGCGAAAGGACAAGGACTCGACGCAGTTCCTTAGCAGCTGACCCGAAAAAAAACCTCAACCCTTAACGGGCAGACAAACTGGCACAGGAGTAACTCCTCAGACAGCTACTGAGAGGCAAAAACGCCCTCTAAAGGACACGCGAAGAAATTAATATTACTATTTTAAAATATAAGTAATTTAAACAAAGAAGTAACTAAAAATTGTAAGGGAATATAAAAATTGTTGTATGCTAATTTTTCAGTTACACTTTTTCATATGGAAAACATTCAGAATCCCATTCCATTGAGTTTTAAACCTTGAAGTATTAACTAAAACAACTATTATTAACTGTCCAGTATTTTGTAATTTCGAATAGTTTTCTTCAAGTGTATTGCCTTTACTGTTATTGCTACTGCAGCCTGACTGCCTTCTATGCGAAATCCATTAGCAACTAAAGTGAAATTCATTGTTGCAAAAGTACATGTTGAAATAAATTGAGTTGTGGCAACATCAACAGCAAAGGCAGCAGCAGTCGAGACAGCAACAAAATTCAGCTTCTATCTCTTCTATCTCCTGCACCTGTTACGCATGCAGTGAGAAGGACAGAATGAAAAAAGGAAGAGACAGGGATGGCTGCAGAGAAAACTTGTTTGTATTTTGCCTGTACCACGTTGCGTATGCGCAACATTTCAATGCAATTTATTAGCAATTTTCTCTTCGCTTCTGCACAAAAACTGAAGACCGAAGATATTTTTATTGGAAGTCAAAAAATTGTTTTTGATTTAGTATAATGTCAGAGACATGTGGAAATTATGGATAGTAATCTGGTACGAGATTTATTCAATCAGAAGGCAAGGAAATAGTTAAAATTTGTAGGAAAACGAAATAAAAGTTAATATATATCTGAGGAGTTTAAGTTTTCATAATTTGCTGAAGTAAAAATGGTTAAAATTAATGATATTATATAATTTATAATTATTGTTATTAAAAAATAAAAAAAAAGGATTGCAAGCACTTTTAGAGATAAGTTCACACCCATAGAATAATGTAATGATTTTTGATATATTCATGAATATATAAGATCCCAATCTATTCTTGAAGGCGACCTTTTATCTGTATATATTTTCTGTATATATCTCCCATAAGCCTCTTGAAGATTAGCCACTCGAAAAAATTGCTTATTCTCCCATTTGCTATCGATAGAACAGCAGCGCTGTGCATTACAAGTTGGACAAGTTCCCGGAAAATGTTATGTAATTGCGTATACGACACGTGCGCCATGCAGCATGCCGCTTGCAACGTGCACCGTCATTAGCCATAAAAGTTCAATTCATTTTGCGGCGACAAGTTGCAAGTCCCACACACGCATAGAAACTCACACACACACGCGCACACGAGCCCGGCCACACACAAATTATTTTGTTGGTCTGACTAAGCCCGAAAGAGCCGACCAAATAAAAATGGAAGAGAAATTTTATTTTAATTTGCGTGGACATGGGTAGCCTACTTAATTGCGGCGGCAAAGGGACAGAGCAGGGGAGAGGTGGAAGTAGATACAGCTAAAGGTTTCATATACATTCTTGCACTTAGAGAAATAAAAAGTCAAATTAGACTTCTTAAAAATATAATTAATTTTATTCAATGTGTGTTTATATATACCGAGAAAGCTTAAGATAACAAAATTTAGAAAAATAATATTTAAATTTAACTTCTCTTAGCTGTGACAAAAATATTATTATTATTTTTTTCAGTGTGCTACTAGGCACTTTACTGGAACCCAAAATAGTGTCATCTTTTGGTTTTGCGCACACAAATTTCGGTTTCCGCTCCACTCGTGTGTCTCGCTACTCCTTTATCCCCTTGTCTCCCACCCTGTCTATGGGCTATCCCGCTCTGCCCCCCTGCATTTGTCCTGTTCAACTAGGCCTAAACAATTTGTGGCTAATTACACGGCATTGCCATCAATTGCAACCAGATACGGATACCGAGTGCAGCAACAATGCCACTTGTTATTCCTGACCAGTCTGTTGGCGAAAAAAAAAAACACATGGCCAAAAGTTATTTTATAATTAAAAAGAGAAGCCCAGAAAGAGGGCTTCTTTTGGGCATACAATTTGTTGGACCTTGGAAAATTTAATTGCAGGAAAGCCATAAAATAAACGAAAAAAGAAGAACTAAAATGTTAAGAAATTTCCTTTTTCAAAGTTTCAGCTAAAATTACAATTCGGTCTCTCTTTCTGTGAGTAAAAGTTGACGTATTTTCCCTCAGGGCTGCGTAAAGCCCACCGGCATAAATTTATGTCTGCAATTAAGTCAACCGCACTCAGTTTTTATTCCAGTTCTTCCTGCACTCGAAGCGAAGTGCAGTGGCAAAGTTTAATCAGCCGGCTGGGAGTAGGTTTTGGATAAAATATAAAAGCATCTGAGCAGGCAAAAAGATTGAAAAGTTTTTGTCTTGCTAAATGAAAAAAATTCGGGCATTGTAATAATTTAATCAAAAATGTACTAAATATATTTAATGAAAATAAATGTAATAGTTTTTTGTAATGTCAAAAATTTCAAATTAGACGTGATTGTATAAAGAAATCTCTTAAATTACTAAAAATTTATCGATTAGCTTCAAAGCAAATATTTTTTTTAAGCTGAATTGGGCATAAAATGTATATTAAAATTATACTTAAGTACTCACATTAAACCAAGGGTTTTAAAACTTTTATAGGTAGTAAAATTTTGTTTTTTCTAAAATAAACTTTATGACAAAATCTTCAGACAAGTATTAATTTTATATTATAAATAACAAATATTTGCAAAAAAATCATTTGAGCTTTAAAGTTGCTGCAATTTAATTAATCAGTTTTTTGCATTTTATTTCTTGTTTACTTTACACTTAAGAAATATATTGCACATACGCCATGTATGTCAGGGGGCATTTTTAATCAAGTCTTATCGCCATGCCCAGACCTCTATGGAATACCTTTCCCTGGCTCGCTGTTATTCTCTGCTACCTTTTAATTTCTGCCTTTTGTGGCTTGTAATAAAATCAGCACGAAATTGCCAAATTATTTAGATTTGGCATCAAAAGAGGCGGCGCTGTGGGCTGCAGTCATATTGTCAAATGAGCAATAAAAAGCGCCTTTTATGACCCATATGACAGACGCTTTTTGGTTACTCCATAGATATTTGCATAACTTCGGTGGCAGACAAGTGACGGGAAGGGGGAATTCCGCGGCCCATCAGGTAAACCGGGTTTTATAAATTGCTTTTTTATTGAAATAAACAAAAGCCAGGCGACAGCTTTAAGCTGAAGTGCTCAGCTTGAATTTGGTGGCAGAAGAATAATGCGTGCTAAGGAAACTTTTCCACAGATTACATGAAGATTTCTCGCATTCGGCTATATTCGCATTACATATCTAAGCTGACATAAATTTGGGAAGAACAGAATTATTTTGTACGCCGTTTTGAGGCCAAAGAAGTTTGCCGCATTCTGTTGCCTGTTTATAAATAAATATGACAACAAAACGTTCGCCCAAGATAAATGTGTGTGCAAGATGACAACGAACAGAGGGAAGGCTTATACAGTGCTTACAATAAGTGTTACGAAATTAAATTATATTTTTGACACGTAGTAAATTCAGTAGAAAACGTTTTAGATTTAGTTCGATTTCTAAAAGGAAGCTGTTATATAAAAAATGTTAAGTTTTATTATATGTAAAATCACCTTAGACATCATTTTAATGTATAAATATATTCTCTTATGATTGTGTTAACTTATTTTGTTTGTATACTCACTTCCAATACCTTACCTGAGCCAAGAAGGCAAAACACTCGAAATCGCACTCTAAACTTGGCATATTTGCATAAAGAACTGACTGCACTTTGCTCCCTGACACCGAAACATAAACAACAAGCCAGCCCTGGGACAGGTAAAAAAGTGAACCACATCCGAGCGAGAGAGTGTTCTGTGCAGGTGCAATACGTATTTGATATTTCATATTTTGCTTGCATATAAACATAATTACAATGCGACCAGAGAGCAAGAAGTCCAAGTACGTGCAAAGCTCCTTACATCATCGATATTCGAGGACAATGGCTCCTGAAGTGAGGTGAAACAATAGAAATAATTGAGACATGCGGTATGAGTTGTATATATATTTTATTATAAGCTAAAAATTATTTATTTTTGAAATATTTATTTATTAATTATTATTTTATTTGAAGATGAAAATAAAAAACATATATAAAATAAACAATTTAATATTTTTCCTTCCCACAACTTCCCCAAATTTATTAAAATATCTCACTTTGACTTTGGCCAAACCAATTTAAATCCCATTTCACGGAAAATCGAATACGCCCTGTGCTCTGTGGCAGCAAACACCATCGCCAGGGTATAAGCCTGCAACAACAATCAACTGCAATCAAAATAGAAAAGCCGCACAATTTTCTCTGGCATGCGGCACATGATGCAATATTTCCATAATTTTCCTCCTCCGACCAAACAGCACGTTTTCCGAGTTCGCTGTGCATTGTTGTAAATGTTTTACATGCCAAATTATGCAAAAATACAATACGCCATACATATTCAAATACTTTCTGAAAGTTCCATAAATACACAGACATTGATCCCCTCTTACTTGTCCGCCTCTGCAGCTCTCTCCCCTCGATTTGGAATATTTGAATTTTAGAATTTGCCTGTCAAAGTCCAATAATGACATGTCACGCTGTTTTCCCTTTCCAAGCCACCCAACTCTCGATTTATTTCTGCTGTTATTTTGCGGAATTTTCACTGGTTTTTAGTTGACGCTGCTTTGCATGGGGCACAAGGTCAACGATGTTGCACGCAGTTGATGCGGATTTCATGGGAATTAAGTTTGATTTGATAAAGGTCATGTTCCCTGTCCACTTGTGTGTGTGTCTCACCCCCTCTCTCTCTGTCTATCTCCGTGTTTATTTCCGATGATCTGATAACGGAATTTGCAATTATGACAAAACGTAAATGGTTTAAAGTATTTTTTGAGTGATGGAATTGGTAAAATGGGAAATGTAGCGCCTGGCAAATCGGATAAATTGATTGGGTCTGCTTTGGCATTGATAGATTTGCGACATGTGTTTTTCTATTCCATTTTCATAGAAATCGGAATGGGAAATTTAAGTGAAAAGCAAATATTCAAAGCAATTCTGCCGAGGAATTTATTGTTTTTTATGTAACAATGACAAATAAGTTTAAATTAATAATAATGTATATTTCTTGTATTTGAAGGCTTAATAACTAACAGTAGCTTATGGCTCTTTGACAAAGCAAAATATTTGACTCTCTCGGAAATTCCTTTAAATTGGCTTTTTAAATAAAAAAAAGCTTTCCTTAATGCAATTACATAACCTTATCGAAAAGTCCGAATCCATTTGTTTGTTTATTTCCCCTTCTTCACACCTTCATCTTAAACTGCAAGCTTTCAGTTTGAATCCTGATTATTATTCCACAAAATAGGCAAGCTGGCCTATGCAGAGTAGTTTTGGGCTCTCCTGACCACAGAATAACATCTGTCCCACCGATCTCATCCAATCGACAATTCATTCAACTGCCGACAATTCTGATGCGCCATGGGTTCCTGGTTGCTGGTCCTTTGTATCCCGTTCGCTTTGGCTGGCCAAAAGACCATTAAAAATATTTTTTCTGCCCATTCAGCATTCAATAGAAATTTACATCACGTCGGAAATTTTTACATACGCATACGTATGTGGTTGTGGGTGTCGTGTCCTCTGCTAAAAGGACATTTTTTGATGGCCAAAATGGGGAAGGATGGGGTTGCCTCGTTGGCGAGTGTCGCGTTGAGCATACTAACACTTTTTTGTATGTTTGCTTAGCTTAGGTTTTCACCTGACAAAAAACCAGCAGGAGTTGGGTATTGGCCATTGGATTGTGGCAGCCTCAAAGTAACGATAATAAAAGCCAGGAAAAAAAGGCGCCCGACCTGTGGCAGTAGCTGTGGCAGGAAACTACGTATATTGCCACATAGGCAATTTCATTGTGCGATATATATATGTACATATATATTCAGACAGATATTCCCGGGACCCTTGGCAAATTGGTTTACCCTGTTTACCCTTTTCACGGGATTTTAGTTGGCCTTGCACACAACCAAAAAATGTATATAAGTTGTAGTTGAGGTGCTGCTTTTATTTTCTACATCTTTAGAAGCTGAAAATAAATGTTCAAATTATAATAACACAATAATTATTATATTATTATCCCTTTACTTTTGATTAGAGATTCCCGTAAAACACAACGTATTTCGTATTTCTTTTAGTTGTAGAAAGTAATTCCTGCTCTCAATTAGGTGCACGCCCCCAAGGTAAGTAGGTAAGGGGCGTGGCTCTTGTGGGAGTTGCACAATTTGCTAATTACCGCAATCAAAGTTGGCTTGTTGGTTAGCCAAGAACAGCTTCAAAAGCACAAAACTGATAAATTATAAATTAAAGAGAATCTCAGGGAAAGTTGCCTCCTTCATCTCTATCTTTAGTTTGCAGAGCCAACAGTTTGGGGGTTTCCCTTGTTTTTTTTTTGGTTTTTCGCGTGCATAATTTACGAGTTGAACTCACTGCCGATATTTCAATTACTCTACGGCATGGTGGGCTCCTCTTGGCTTCGCCTTTCAGTATTCCAGAAGCAATTTCAATTGAGCTTAGTGCTCGTGGAGTACACTCTCTGGTAGGCGGTTTTGTCTCAAGGCGAAATTAGTGGCCAGAACTGTGGCAGATTACAGGCCAGGCCAAAAGCGAACTTCAAACAATTATTTGCCCAGCTGGGGCTGGCTTTTAATTTGCTTAGCCCCGGCCCATGAATAATGCAGTACAAAAGAACCGGGAACGAGATGAATTTTTGTATAATTGCAGGGCGCACAAATTTCGCTTAGAATCTCCCCGGGCCAGATAATTGCCGAGGGAGAAAGGGGACGAAGAAAAGTTAAATGTAAATTAAGCACTTGCCTTCTTTTCCGCAGTAAAATGTAAGTTTTATCTTATTCTTAAGTTTAATATTCACCTGCTACGAGGGACCAAGTGAATTAACATACTGGAAAAAGAAAGGAAGCGTAAAATGGGGGGGTGTGAAAGCTGGTGGGAAAGAAAGCCTTTAGATTTTTCTATACTATTAGTATATAAATTTAAAAGTGATATATTCAGTTCCTATAGCTAGTACAGTCTATTGTCCATGGATTGATTAAGCTTCCATCGCAAATAATGCGTCCTTTCAAGGCTGTATATCCGAGTCCTGTTTGGAGGCCTCGACGCATCGATTAATTATGGCTGTCAGCATGTTAATTGCGCTAAATTATTATTATCAATGCTTTTGCCCGATGACAAACATTCAATATCGCGAATGTGTCAGGCTCGACTGACAACAAGGATACAGATGTGTATATAGGAGCCGCTGGAGCGGAGCGACCAAATTGCAATTGTGATATTGACAATAATGCAATCAAATAATCAATCAATTAATGTCTGCCTGAATTAATGTCGAATATTATGTGCTGTCGTCAATGCCATCATTAGCACTAAATTCAATTATGTCGCAGGACGCAGGACGCGGTACAAGCATCCTGTTTCCCGCAACGATGATTCATCATTGTTAGGCAACTTTTTCGACCTGTTAGCATCCCAGGAGCCCCTGGCCCTCACATCACTCACAGAATTTCTGTGAAATGTTTCAAAATTTGTGGCTCAAATTCGGCATCCCTGGAAAATTTCCCATGGCGAGGGCACCTAGCGTGAGGGAAAAGCTGAACTTGATTGTTGGCGGCGACATTTGTGACGTTTACCGCGATGGCTACAATGGCGGATCCTTTAGCTTCTGGTGCGGCCTTATCGGGTTGACCGCCTTTTTCTGTTTTCTGATCTATTTCCATTGGAACCGGGATCGAATAAATCAGATGGGATGAAAGCAGTCTACTGGAAACAAAATCTATACGCCTAGGGACATCAATAAAGGGTTATTTGAGTCTCAAAATTCCGGGATTTTATTATTTAATATTTATTCTAGCCTAGCTTTCATAAAAAATTACTCTTAAACCCTTGTTAAATATGCATATACTTTATAAATCTCTCTTATATATTTTTCTTTTGACTTGACGGGACCAAAAAGTATGCTATGTTGTTGTTAACTCGGTCGATATATTTGCCGGGACCCGCCTCTCCCTCCTCTCGTATATAATAATTTTTAACTTTATTTGATTTATGCATCATTCACGCGCAATTTATCGAAAGAATTACGCATAAGGTCAGTGCGAAAAAAAGAAGAGGGATTCATTATTCTTTTTTTATTCCATGGAGTAAGGGAGAGTGCGGATGGCGTGTTATTGGGTAGTTTATAATGCAGTAAAATATAACTGATTTTCAATGTTGTTTACTCAACTTACATGCCTTTTGATTTACGTGTGTATGTGTATAAATGTATGTGTCTGAATATGCACATATATCAATAGCAGCCGGCAACAACAAGTGCAAACAACAATAATAAAGAGGCTGACAGGCAGGCAAGCGTAAGCCAATGCCTGTTTATATATTTACTTAACTTTCATGGTCCTGCCTTTACCACAGCGCAAGTGCATTTGTTTACTACACCCACACAGTAGAGACCGAAATTCTAGCACTTGAAATTATTATTACAATTTTAGCTTAGAATTTGAAATTTTTATATTTAGAAAATTAATTCTTACAAAACTTTAAAAGTAAAATAAGGAAGCAAAGTGTTGTGCTGCGCATTACGAAACCTACACATTATTTATTTATAAATTAGACACCTTTAGAGGTACCACAATATATTAAAATAAATATAATTTATTTTAATATAGTGTTTTTTTATGATATGTAAATAAATTTTCCTTTAAACTCTTAGTTCAAGCAGTGCTGCCCCTCTGGAGTTGTAAGAAATTAGCTAAATTGACACATTTACACTTTAATTGCTATTATTTTGACCTCAGTTTTGCATGCAACGAATTTGCATAATTTCCTGCACAACTGTACCGGAGGAAAAGTGAGTGACATGGAGGGGGCCTGATGGCCTGCAAAGCCAAAGGAGCGATGGATAAATATTTGCATATGTCACACGCACAAAGCCAAAGAGGGCGTGGATTCGTGGAGCAGTTTGAGTGATGTCCACCAGAAACATGCGTTTTTTTCTGTCGGGGAATCAATGTTTGATTGATCAACAAATTACAGGATTTAAGTGAATTTCGCCAGTGATATGGCAATTGGCAGTTAACATTATGAAAATAAATTAATTATTTGATAGCAAAATGGTCACTATTGGATTTTAAAACTAAATTAAACAAATGGTTGAATCCTGTAAATATTCTGTTAAAACTTTCAATATTGTTTCGGGCTGTTTTAAAGTTGATCCTTCTCGTTGCGCTCCTTTTTACCTTGCACTTTCCGTGCACCTAGAAACATTCATCGGTTGGCCATATTTCTTGTTATTTTATTGCTTCTTTCTGCCCTGTGCGTTTCATCTTTCATACGCACTCGATATTCAGGCAATTCACTGGAAGTGCCATCATCATTCCCTCCGTATGCAAAAGCCAAATAACATTCTCGGCTTTCCTCCATTTCCCTCTGCCGTCTCCACCTCCATCTCCGCTTTCCTTTTGGTCTCTGTCAGCTTTTGTTAAAGGCTTGTGGCCGCCTCCTGCTGTTGCAACTCCAGCTGATGCTGCCACTGTCAAGTCGCCGGGACTTGAGACCTGAGAAGCCGCAGGATACGGTCCGGTCCTCTAAACTTACACTTAACGAAACGATTTTTTCAGAAACAATATTTTAATATCCTTTTCCTTTATTCCCTTTAATTTCTGTGCGTTTAGAATTGGAATTTCGTCCTTATTTTGAATGGCTTGCACAGTTGGCAAAATAATTTCTGATAATTAAATACTTTTTGCAACGGTCTAAGTAATATCAAAATATTGAATCCGTTTCACTTATAAAGTTGTCAATCAGCGCCTACATATTTATTAAAGTAAAAAATGTTGTTTTTTTACAGCAAAATTATTATTATTACAAATAAAATTTTAACCTTAACAGGACGTCTTTATTTTTTTTTATTTCTTTCTTTGAGTGTAGCCCTTTGCTGTCCTTGCTAATGAAACAAAAACAGACACGTTAATGTACAGTTGATGTACCATCTAATGGTTCTCATTGCCACGCCCTCATTTGGTTATCCCCCCTACCACCTTCCGCTCACTGAGATTTGCATAAAAAGCCGGCGAGCTGACCGTGCTAATTGAGTGAGTAAGCGGTTGCCGGGCTAAAACTTTTCGACATTCTAATGCCATTGTCAAGCTGCTTCGCTTCTGCTGGAACTAGTTAACATTTTCGTTTCCCAAAGCCTCAGCTTCAGCTTCGCCCACTTACCTTGCTGGTAGTGCTCATGAATATGCCTTTTATAAATAATTCAAGCGCATTTAGTGATAGCTCGGCCTAAGCCCTTGCGCAGAGTCCCAGTTTCATTTGTGGAGCAAAATTAACAGAGCGCATTGAGTGGCCATTTCACCCGATTTCGGAGACAAAGGATACCCCGCCCCGAGAGCAAGTCAAATGTCGCAGGTCGGGGAAAGGACCCAGAGGTAGTAGTAGCTCGGTGGAGGCAGCACAAGAAATTGACGGAAGTCGAGACCTCTCTTTCGAAATGCAAAACTACCGAGGGTGGCTGCAAGAGTTTTTACTTGGCTGATTGTAAAATTATAAGGAGTCAATTTAAGGCTGATATTATATAATAAAATTTTAATCAAATAAAAATAAATATATATGACATTTTTTTGTAGATTTAAATAGAAATTTTTGTTTTATGTAAAATTAGTTTCTTAACAAAAATTTAGCAAGACTTACTAATTTTTAAAAAAGAAAGAAATTTGAGTTTATCATTTAACTACTTTTTATAATATCTTGAGCTACTTCAAACTTAATGAAACTTGTAAAAAATATTATTGCTCACTGATAAATTCTTCGAGCCAACTTCTCTGCCTTTCCTGGATTCATATTTGTCGACATTCCTTTCAAAATCAGCTTTTACATGTTCCTTGTAATTATTCAAGCATTATTTATCGCAAAAGCAGCTGCTCACCTCCTACCTTCTTCCGTTTTTTTTGCTTTCCATGAAACCCCCTGGACTTTTGTGTTCACTTCCTTTTGCTGGGCTCACAAAAGTGTTGCCTACTTTGCAGGGCATTTACAAATTACCAGCTCAAAGGGCATTAGCAACGAGTACGGACGACAGGGACGACAAATCCACTCACTGGCTAAACAAAATAACACAATTTACAGTTAATCTAAATTGTTTTGGCTTTTTATTGGCCACACCAGCAAAGGAAATAAGTTTTTTGTGGCTGCTGCTGCACCCGAACTTGATAAAACTTGAGCAGAGACAGATGGAGATGGAATGGGAGAAGCTGGGTGGTGGAGGGGACAGGGGGTGGTACGGTACATGATATAGCAAGAGCAAAAGTGACTTTATTATAATTTTCAACTTTTGATTTACTGCAGGGCCACCCACCAAATGGCAGGCAGCACAAAAGCCAAACAAAATGAGGCTAATTTTTACACTCGCACACACACAGGCAGACAGACGCAACAATGGCGAAAGAGATAGCAAGTAGCACACAATTGCAAAAGTTTTTTAACATAAGAAAACAAGAGCAACTCAAGAAACACAAAAAAGTACAGAGAACAGGCGAAGATTTCACAAAATTACAACAATAAAAGTGAGCAATAAAATTAAGCATTGTAATATGGCGACAAAAAGCCACGAGAAGCAAAACGAATTTACGGTATTAAAGTTCTGGTCTTTTTGGGTAAGCAGATTATATAAAGATTTGAGGAAACATTAAGCAAAATTTTTAAAAATTAATAAGTCCACATTAATTTATTATTATTTTCAATCACTCCCAAAAATATATATATGGTTAAAAGAATATAATATTAAATTAACCTTTAAGCTGACAGCTGACATAATTAATTCAATTATGGAGACAAATACGTGAAATTCAATGGATTTACTGCCAAATAATTCGCAATGCGGCTTTAAGTTAAATCGTATTACTTGATGACAACCCCTTTGAATCGAAAGGGTTGGAGTTCAATTGGCACCACCTCGCCAAATGTAGCACGTTCCATAATTGCAAATCAATGAGCTGCTGCCGAGGCATACAATGGCATCGCTGATTATGACGATGGCATAACGATGATTACGCCAATTTTCCCTCTAAGCTCCTCCGCCCGACCCTCCTTCTGTGGCCACGCCCCCCTCTGGTATATGTGTGTGTATAGCATTTTAATAAATTACGTGACAAACTGCAATACTATATCTCTCTCCCTCGCCAAAGCTACCTTTGACAAATGCACTGAAAGTGTAAATAAATAAAATAATAATTATAAAATATTTAAAAGTGAAAATACATAAAGTAATAAGACAATATTCTGTATTAATATAATATCTTATCTATTTGTAAAGTAATATTAAAAGTATTTTAATTACATTTTCCTATGTTTACCTAAAAAGAGGTTTAGTATTACGAATTAACAACAAAAAAATATTTTTTAAGGAAGAATTCACAGCTTTCTAAAGAAATATAATTATACAAATATTTCTATCAATAATTTGTTGGTTATAGAAATTAAAAAAAAAGTATATTTTCTTGTCCAATACTCTTAATAATTTATTTTTCGCAGTATATCGGCCACAGCAGCAGGTGGCGCCTCCGAAATTGCTGCGTTCTCGAATTTCCTTAATGTAGGCTCATTAGTTGGAGGGCATTAAAGCGGCATTATGAGCGGCAATTCGGGTGCGAAAAGGGGGATCGGAGCAGTATTCAGTGTACATGGAATCGCATTAGTTGCTGGGACTGCTGTTGCAATTTGCATTTGGCAAACGTCTCCGACATTTGCATACTCATATCTTGTTGCACATAGCCAGTGCTCTGTTCCCATCTCTATCTCGCGGTATCTGCTTTCCCTTTTCCTTAGGCTGCAGGCGGAACTTTAACGGAATTCACAAAATGAAATGACAAAGTTTGGCACACAGTTAACAATATTAAATCGGATTTCAAAAGGCGGCATCGCCTTTCTTGCCCCGTTACCAGCTGAAAATGTAATTACATTTTGCCTGTTTTGTGTGTTAACAAACCGTATAATTGGCCCAAACTGCGACCTGCTCCAGCTGCAGGTCCCCAGCTGAGTTCCAGCAACAGTTGGCCGCATTTGAGAGCCGGATTTGGATTCCGGCAGCGCTTTCGTGTCGGGTTCGGCATGTTTAATGAGTGCCGCCAGAATTTTTGGAAGAGTTGAGCACATAAAAAGGATATGTCAAGGGAGTCAGTTACTTTCTTGGATTTCAACACAAGCCGAGGAGTTTCTCAGTGCTTGGTGTTGTCTATCAAAGGAGTTTTGTCCAATTTTAGGTGTCTAAAGGTGTTAAGTGTTAAATAAAAGTAGAGAAATATTTCAGATATTTTGGTAACTCGAGAAAAAAACAATTAAGAAATTTAGCATAAGTTTCTGAATTATGATTTTTTTAAAAACATTTTTTATATATTTTGAAAATTCTCTTCTCCCTATCTACTTCTTTCAAGCTTCCTTTGAGATATATATCTACATCGTGCCAGACTCTGTGTCTCGTTGCAGTTTTGCATACCTTTTTTGGGGGTTGTTTTTGCCTCCAGTTAACCCATTCCCTTTGTCATATCTGCACTGGCTGCCAGAGGAACTTAATGAAATTTCTGCGGCTACGCAGTGAACCAAGGCAAACAACGGAACAATGCCGGGAGAAGGGAGGCAAACCCAAAATGTAAAGAAAGCGGAAAATTCAAGAACCAACCGGGCAATGCGGCATGAAAAATTGTGTGTTGTGGTCAGCTGAAACGAGGCAAATATTGACTTAACCTGAAGCGAATCAACTATTCGTGTATGGGATGTTTTGATCTCATTATCAAAGTGAATGAAAATGGACAAAATCAGGGCACAAATTGATTTGCCCCTTTTGGGTCACTGGTCTCCCTTGCCGAGCTTGTGTTTGCTTTGCACTTGACACACTCTGAAGCCATGCGTGAATCTTTTCCTACGGTAGAAAATTCAACTTTGAGGGCAAGACAAGCCATTAATTGATTTTCAGCACACTTCAATGGGCATTCGAGAGTGAAAGTGAGTGGTCAAGTGGGTGAGCTTCGGAGATCGACGATAGGAATGCCTTGTCTACTGCTCTAACAATAAATCCTGTTCACCGATTTCTGGGGAAGTTCTTAGCCATATATACACAGTTGCTTTTGATACAATCAGTCGTCTTACTAATTTCTTAAAAAGAATTTTAATATATATATTTATACCCTTGCAGGGTATTATAATTTCAGTCAGAAGTTTGCAACG
>JAEIIJ010005047.1:0-109878 GCA_018904815.1 Drosophila ogumai
ACATCGAAAAAATCAAGAAAAATATTCTTGATTTTTTCGATCTACCATTTTTTCTGTGTACACAATTTAGTTTTAATCATTTATGTAAATGTTAGCAGATAAATCCAGCTCCTTTTGTGTTGTCACCTTCGGAGCAGGAAATCCCTTGGCTGCGACTGCATCCCCTGGATGTACTTTACGCTACCTGGCTCTGCTCACGTTCTCTGGCACCATTGCGTGATCTAATTCGCCGCTCTTTATCTTTTATTCATCGCATTGTGTATGTGTTTTGCCACCGCGGTTAGTTCTCCAGTTCCAACTGAAAGTGCGGCATTTAGCCCGCTAAACGATGTCTGGGAGCGCTGGCAAGCCCGACGACGACAATGGAACTCCGGAGCCGGTCTCTCGCCAGTCGCAATTCATTAGATGGGAAACAGAAACACGTTGCTCTGATTGCCGTGCATGTAACAGCTGTAAGCTGAAACTACCGAAAGGGGCTCAGCTTTTTCAGCAGCTTCTTGTCTGCCTTTTTTGTGCTTTTCGTTGTGTAAGTTTTACATGATTCTGGGGGGAAACATGCGTGGCGATAAAGATGGAGCGATGGAAGGCTGGAACCGCCAGATACAGAGGCAGCGAGAGGCTGGGCACTGCCAGCTTGACGACTGACATCATTTCCGATGTTTATCTTTTCATGTTAACAACTGTAGCGAGAGGAGGAGCCGGCGGCATGCGACATGAAGCGCAAACAATGCCAATCCAAATCCAAATCCAAATCTAAATCCTTTGCAACTGGCTTTCGGGTCAAGAGCTGTCTTGCCTTCTTCTCACTTTTTCTTGGTCCGAAATGAGGGCTGAAGGGCTTTTATAATGGCGAGGGAATTCTATTTGGTGGAGTACATTGACCCAAATTCTGGCCGAGAGTTCAATGGAGTGTCCACTGATTGTGGGGGGATTTTGGGAAAGAGCGGCTCTGGCTTTCACTTGATTTGCATATAGACAAAGCGTATAGCCTGCAACGGTAAAAATCATTTTCCATAAGCGAGGAAAAACCTGAAACGCGCCAGCGAGCGATTCTCCCGGGGAGTGGGACTTGGGCAAGACGAGAGCCTCTTATGCAGCCGCCTCGTAATGGCCAATTAAGCCGCGTCATGCCGTCAACCGGATTGACTGCCAGTCAGTCAGTTTTGGGTCTCTGGAAGCTGCAGTTGATCGGCCGACGAGTGCGTGGGACCTGCCCCAGCGACGGCAACTCCATTTCCATCAAGATGCCCAGTCATGGCTGCCCCATTTGCAGAGCCGGAATCCGGAGTTAAACTCCGGCCCGAGTGGCAGTGGGAGGCCACGCACTGCAAGCTCCATAAAAAACAACAAAACAACAGAGAAGAAAAGCTCAAACGGAGGCAGGTGGGCTTTTGGTTTTTTGGGAGCTGGTGGAACTTGCTCGGGCGTAACTTCCTCCTGCCCTCCGGCTTAATGGGGCACATGTGTGTGTGCGGGACGGAGTGCGTTATTGCGGGAGTGAAAACGCCTTCGGCTATCATTTACGCTAAATGCACACTGAAAGCGGTAATTAGATTGTCCATGCCCCGAAAATCCAGCCAGGCACTTGAGATGATGAGAATGGCAGGGACCAGGGGCAGCTGGAGGCTCGTCATGAGGCGTTGTGCTATTAGGGGTTGCAGCCCCTGTCTAATGCTCTTAAGCCGAAAACCAGATAGAGATACATTCGGAGTCGCTCCAGCAGATACAGCTATATACAGTGCTTAGTTACACACACAAGACACGTGGGCCAGGCCTACAGATGTGAGCCGAGATCTCCCAGCTCGATAGGTTGGCAAATGGGCATATGTTGCGGTTTCATTCCGGCCTCATTCCGGGCTCAGACAATTCAAGGTTCCATAAAGTTCAGGAAAACCAATCCCAGAGCGATTAAAACCCAAGCTGGCAGATTGAAATCTAGAGAGAAAAAAAGCCAGGGACAGAGAGGCTTTGACTCTGAAACCGAATCTGACTCTGACTCCGACTTCGACTCTGGCTCTGGCTCGCAACGATGATGGCGTCGGCCACCAAAGATGCCGACGCTTAGATATTGGCTACATTGTGGGGCCACAGATACTGGGGTGCCCAGATACAGCGATGCAGAGATACAAAGATACAGAGATACAAGCCGGCAACCGCAGAAAAAGCTCCACAGCCAGAGCCAGAGCCAGAGCCAAAGTCGTGGAGTTTTCGTTTTCGGGATGACTTGTCTGCGGTGTAGGACCAGAAGTTCAGCACGAAATGCAATTACAATGCCCTGACATTACAGGGCAATCGAGAAGGCAGGCAGAGAAGAGACTCCAGCTGGAGCCGGAGTTGGCCAGCCGCATTTTTGTGCGGCCATGGAACTGGAAACTGATGGCTGCTGAGCCGCCGAGCGGAAGAGACGTAAATTATGTTATAACCCACGACGGATATGGCAACGAAAGACGTGCCGGGATAGACGGTCTTGGCAGCTTGTTTATCGAAAAGATGTATAAATCGAACGATATATGTATACAATAGTTGAAAGGGGATACCCCCGAGCAGAGTCACTAAATGAAACAGTCACATACACAATTCCAAGCTGTTGCTCTTTGTTTACAAGACCATCCGTCAATTGGGTGCTTTTGTTCCAGGCCGCACATCGATGGGCCGTAAAGAGAGTTACGGATGCGGAAGCGGAACCTCTCTCTGCCCATTAAATCCGCAGTGGGTCAAACAGCTGTGTGGTTATGCTCTGCTCTGGGTGGTAATTCAATGGGAGGGAGGTTTTCGCAGCAGCCGGCACACTCGTGAGTGTCATCAAATGGCTTCGCGTTGGGAGGAAGTGCCGCATAATTGCTCAACAATGCAGCAGAACACAATAATCAACTCGGGATAAATCCCGCCGCTGTTCAACCCTCGGCCCTTGGAGAGTTTGCCCTAATTTTAAGTTAGCATTGAATATTGTTTGGAATCTCCCTCCGTGCTTCCTTCTCTTTTTATGATTTTTACGATGATGAGCCCCTGCCACTTGGCACATCCGGTGAGTGGCGCTTGGTGAAAAGACTTGAGCTCGAATGCGAACGCGAACTGTCACAACCGGAAATGCAACCTGGCGTTTCCATTCGATTCGAAATCGAAGAGTGCGCACAATGCCAGTCTAATGAGCAGTTTAGCCCCCGTTTATGGGCTGGAAAATAGGGAGGGGTCCGGCTATGAAGTGCGTGCGCTGCATTAATGTTGCCGTTAAATGCCGCTTAAGCAGTCTGAACGCAACAAATTGTGGCAATAAGCGAACGCGAGCGCGAAGGCAAACGCCAGAGATCAGCGAAAGTTCGCGGCTTCAATTTTAATGAGCCCGCTGACCCATTTATGCTTACAACGAGAAACGACATGGGCCAGGGAGTTTGCATTGTTTTGCAATTGCTTCTTGGAGGAGCATGGGGAGTGAGGAAGAGATGTGTGGAACGCAGGGAGTTCAATAAACCCGGCGCATCAAAAGTGCTACAATCGAAATCCCCACAGGCCGCGACAGCTGTTGTTGCGCCTCGGTGCAATCTGCGTGGACTCAAGCACTGGGAGAAACATTAAAATTGATGAAGAAAATATTTTGAAATTTAAAATTATATAAAGGAGCATCTTGTAGCACCATAGAGGTCGACTTAATAAGTTAAAGAGCTTTGAAAATAATGTTTAATCGAAGAACTGCATTCTTAGTTTTGTGTACACAGAAAAGCAACTTGGGAATTATAAGCACAAATTATATTCGAAATGAGTTTACGCCTTAAAAAACAATCTAAAACGTTATTTTCTTCCAATATTCTACCTTTTAATTTAAACATTTTTTTTAAAGAATTATAAAGACACCAGATAATGACTTTTTTCACCGTGTTCTTCGATCTGTTGTGGGCTGCCTGCCACCGCCCCAGTTCCGCCTGCTTGTTTGTCGCTTTTTTATGTGCGATACTAAATGCATTTCACATCCACAATAAATAAATTCCCTGCGTTCAAAACATGTCAAGTCCAACAATACACACAGCCCCCAGCTCCACCCAGAATATCCAAAAAAATCAGAGGTCCTCTGTCTCCCTCCTCCAGCGGCGTTTGAAAGTGTAAATGAATTTGTTCTTAATTATTATGAGACTGTAGGCTGTGTTGGCAATTTGGTGGAGATCGGCGAGAAGCTGCGACGGCAAAGATGTCCAAGATTCGTTGGCATTGATTTAGTGGAACCGAAAATGGAGGGGAGCCCAAAGGGTGAGCCGTCTTCAAGATGCATGAATTGCTTTTTATGTGGCGGCAAAAATGGTTGGGAAACACACACAGAGAGAAAGAGAGAGAACAGCGCTGGAAATTTGTTTCTTGGGTTATCTAACGCCCTGGGAAAATGTTTTCTTTGATGCCAGACACAATGGCGAATGATGGATCTGTTGGATTTCAACAGCAACGTGTGAACTACAACGACGAGCCAGTGAGAAATTCGAGAAGTTGTGGAGCCGAAAATGCGCGCCCAGGGAATTAGTAAGGAAATCCCCGGATCTGGAGCACTCCAATTTGGTTTAACTATATATAATTGGCATCAATTGACCTATATAAGACTTTGCCTTAACCTCAGCCTAAAGCCTCCAAGTATTCCGGTTATTTAATGGCGGGATATTAAAGGGAATCTCTTAATTTTCATTAATTATCTTATCGTCTTGATTTACATTTTCCAATTTGGGATTTCTCTTTGGAAGCGAACAAAATTTATGGTCCACTCTGCTAATGTTTGTTTTATTACATATGCTATGCTTTATCGGCTGCATTTCACTCTCAGCTTTTCAGCTCCTCGCTTTTCTTTTCTTTATTTCCTTTATTGATTTTCCCCCGAATCGGCGCTGATTTATGCGCTTGAAAATTGATTTGGTATTAGAGACGGTCGAAGGAAAAGCCATTAAAAGCGACATTAAGGGCCGGTTTCAAGTGTCCTTATCAGCCGTGGTCCAGCCCTCGTTCCACACACTCACCATCCTCACATGTGTATATATCCTGTTGGTGTCAAAGTGGCAAGCGAGTCGTAAATTTCGAGCAGTTCGCTGATATGACAAGTGACTGCCGATGTTTTATGGACATGTGTTGCCTAATTTATGTTTCAATAAGTCGGCCCCAACTCCAGGCCCGGGGGGAAACATAAAAATGTCATAATATCCAATGAAAACGCAATGCAACAAATAATTAATTGAAACGAACAACTCGCAAGGGGGTGAGTGAGCCAGCAGCACGCATTGCAACGGTTTCCCTTTGGAGAAATTGAGGAAAATGCTCATTTACCTCCCATATACGAGCTCACATGCTGGTAGACATGTTTGGGCTAATAAATCAAAATTAATTTCTTCATTTCTACTCGGGGAGTTTGCTGACAAGTCGCCTTTTGGAGAGCTTAGTGCCATTGATTCCGTTCTGCAATCTGTTTTCTATTGGAGATTGTGTTGACACTGTGGCCATGTGACCTTTGCCGATATGTGCGATATATATGTTAGTTAGTGTGTGTGTGGTCTTATCGGCACTTTGATCAGCATTTGATTTGCTCACCGTTACAGGTGATAATAAAACGCGAACAAATCGAATAATAAATAACTGGTTTCCCCAGTGAATCGAGTTTCCAGAGCCGCCTTTTTTATGGCCCAGCATTTCCATAAACAACAGCAAACCGTGGCTAATGCAGCCATCAAGCCACGCAGGGCTCTTATCGCCGCCACCAAGAGAATGATATTTTAAAAGCCATTATGGCTTTTTCGGGTTAATTTCCAATTTTTTCAATATTTTTATGTGAAAAACGCTTGAATGGAACTCGGTCTCGGTTTCGGGTTTATCAGTTGCGCCTGTCGTTTATTGTTTGTTTGTTTCCTGTCCGAAGGGAAAATTGTCAAAGTGTTGACAGCCGAGAGCGCGGCCCATCGAAAAAAGCCAGAGAACACAGAAAAACAGAGAAACCAGAAATATAAAATTGAAAATGTATGTGTCAAAGCCAAAGATTAAAACAGACAACAGATACAGATACACTCGCTGGCAAGTTGAGGGGCAAATATTTGCGCTTGGCGCAGTCGAAATGTTTACAATTTATTTACAATTTCATTATTAACGCAGCGCTGTTTGCCTTCCCATTGGATGCGCTGTTTGCCGAAGACATTAACGACACCATCGTGGCATAATGAGGCAATAATTATGTTTGAGATAGCGCTGCGTCAAAGACAAAGGTTTGCCTTGCAGCCCCAACTCTTGTGCTCTGTAGCCGGAGGAGAGCTTGCCACAAGTTTGTGGTGTCTCAAGGACCCAGCACTCGTGTGGCAGTCAGACGTGGAAAAGGAGTTGGAGAAGGAGCCACGAGGATGGGTTTGCCTGCAAGAGATTAGCGCTAAACGGGCCTCTCTACTCGCAACTCCCAGTTAAAAGGCATCTTGGCATAGCATCCCTAGCGGCAGCCATCTCGTGCCCATCTCGGCTGTCAACGCACCTAAACAGACACCTTGAACTGCAGATCTCCAGCGCCTGATAGTCGTCTGGGGAGCTGGCTTCCTGCTGCCATTCCCAGTCCTCTGTATCACCATCTTCCTGTCTCTATGTTCCTGTCTGCCGATTATCTCGACATTGTCGTCTGCATTTAATGGCAAGCGATGAACATTTGACCCCAGACTCATAGTTTCCCTATGCAAATCAAAGCCGCATTCGCATTCTCGACAAATTTTTGGGAAAGTTGACACAATTTGAACCCCCAGCTCCACCAGGCTGCTCTGAGACAAATAACGTTGTCGGTCTTGGGGCTAAAACCGTGAGCAGTGTTGTGCCTTTCACTTGGCCAGACTTGGCCCGGAGGCCCAACCGGCCAACACCTTGCCAGCCACATTCGGCTAATCGCCGCCCGAGCATCTGCGGAGGAGTCCTCGGCCACAATCTTGACATTATTCTCCATGGCAAACTCCTCCACGATGGAGGTGGCGATGTGGAAAAACAACTTTCGCAAATTCTTGTGCATTGAGCAGAGTGTAGCAAGTGGGAAAAGCTTGCAGACTATCGCAGATTCTAATCCCTATAAAGTTATTTACCTTTAAGAGAAGATTAAGCTCCAGAAACTATAAACTTCTTTATAGATTTCCACGAATAAACAACCTTAATTAATCAAGTTTCGAGCTGGCTTTCACTTCATCCTTGTTCTGGCAGCGAGTATCTGCTCCAGCCAATACGAGTATCTTCCCCGCGAGGCCCATCATCGGGGAACTTTCTAATAAACAAATGGTTGTCGATGTCGCTCGCCTGCTTGGGTTTCGTTCGATGGTACGTGCATCCAAGGCCCGAAGCTGAGTTTAATTAACCGCAGCAGCTGGCGGAGAAGAGGAGCTGGCCGAGATTGAACTGGCACATTGGTGCCGCCGGGCAAGAGGGTAACTAGATCCGATGCGGTTTCGCTGTTAGACGCTCGACTAGCTCTGGCCAAATTGTCACCTGAGAGGCCCGCGGACATCGGATCTGCCTCGGGATCCTCGCAATCATATCTCCTCCGGCCACAGAGCGGTGAAGTTCATAGGTTCAGCATGGAGCATGGAGCACAGAGCTTGGAGCTTGTTGTTGACTTTCTAAAAATGTTCGTTGACAGTTTGGCAATTTGTGTTTGCCCCTTTGGAATGTTGCACCATCATGGCGATGTTTGTCGGGACAATTAGCGGCTCGGGTGGCAGTGCAGTAGCCATGGTTATCACCTAACCCGAACCCCACTCCGCATGGTTGATGCCTCTGCGAATGCAAATATTTATTCGGAACCCCTCGAGGACTGCTGACATTGACACAAGGCTCAAGGAGGGCTGCAAGGATGCGAAATGAGTGTAATTCAATCGCCGGCAGGGCTTCTTGCCCGTTCGCAGGATCGAACGTCTTGAAGGGGTCGCAGGAAGCCATAAAAATCAGCCATATGAGAAATGAATGATGAGCGGGGAGTGAGTGAGCGAG
Organism: Drosophila ogumai; assembly: GCA_018904815.1. Classification (NCBI taxonomy): domain Eukaryota; kingdom Metazoa; phylum Arthropoda; class Insecta; order Diptera; family Drosophilidae; genus Drosophila; species Drosophila ogumai. The sequence goes on from JAEIIJ010005047.1 coordinate 7,963, forward strand.
TGGCATTGCCTTGGGTTTCATTCACAGGAATGCACGTTCCCAGGCAGAAACAGAGGAACTGAGTTCCTTCAGGGTAGATGTGAGTGCCTGTTTGTTCCGAAGGACTCTTCTTGCTCCTGCGCGGTTCCTGCTCGCTACCTGCCTGGGAAATGTTCGCCTGTCGTTTTGTTTTTAGGGGAATATTTCCTCCTTTCCCGTTTTGTTTTTTGTTCCCCCTGTATCGCCGGCTTGTTGTTTGTTGTGCTCTTAGCCCGACTTCCCCTCCGGCCCTGAGCACCTTTGGCTGGCGGTTCATCGGGCCGAGTGTTGCCAAATGTTTGCAGCATTTCCTGCTGTCTCCGCCGGGGCGTTGTCGCAGCAAAGTTCCGTCTCTTAACTTTTAGCACGTGTCAGGAAAGAAAAAATGCTGCAACTTTTCCGAATAAAATAAACAGCGAGCGAAGAAGCCCTGGCTGGATTTAATACCTCGTCGGGGTTCCCCTTCCCCCTCGGAAAGTCAGACTGGCTGGCTGGCACTCGCACACGGTGTTGGCCACGGCTAAAGTGTCCCTGTAGGCTCTTAGCATTGTTCCCGGCTCCTGGCCGGGATGGAGTGAAAAAATGTTAATGCAAAATGCATTACGCCGCCTGCTTGAACTCTCTCTCTGCCAGACACATAAAGCTGGAAGGCAGGCGGAGTTGCAGGAGCTGGAGTCGGGCCCAGGCCACTTCTGGCCAAGTGCTGGTGCATACCAAAGATCCAGGGACAATCGCAGGCTCATGTCACGCCGGCTAAGCATTTAATTAGTTTTCATGAGCCGAGCCGACAGCTTGCATAAATTCAGATGCAAATGCAAGTGCGAATTATGTTTCAATTGCCGCAGCTGGCAGCCTTATATCTGAGCTCTTCTTTCGGGCCAATTAGCAAACGTTGGCGCATATGGTAACCAGGAAGCTGGCTTTGATGGGCTGAGTAATAAACTCTATATGAAAGCCATTAAAGCGGAAATAGTGAGTGCATAAAAGTCTGGGAAAGTGTTAATAGCAGGCAAGACACTTTAGGAGGGAGATCATCAAAAACAAAATAAACGGCTCCCATCATAATTTGTGACCTATGGGACTCAGACTTATAAGGTGTTAGGAGGTAGGCCAAAACCCCTAACTAACCATTAACTCAATTATTTATCGTGTCACACAAGCAATCATTTTGGTAGCTACTGTTGGCCCAGCCTTTCCAGTCAGGTTCTCAGGCTGCAAGAGCTCGGCATGCCTGGGTTCAAGGCTGGTACTCGGCAATATGTAAATCTCCCTTCATTTCCAATGAATAGCAAATAGGAATCCATCTCTGATCGATACCTTCCATGTGCCTCAACGGGGGGCACTTACAAGACGGCCCTCGAACTCAAGTCAAGTCGACTTGAGACTCTTCCACGAAATGGCGAAACCCGTTTTGGGTCTCAGCCTCTCCTCCGACCGAGTGTCTTTCAATTGTATTCAATGCTAACTCAATTGCTCTGGCCCGGGGCCATGCTACAGCTTTAGCCGAATGCCCACAGAGCCATATAGCCATATAACCATATAACCACTTCCAATTGAAGCACTCTCAGCCGCCTTGGACTCTGGCGGAGGGCGCGGGAGTCGGCAATTTGTTTTCCTAGCTCGATTTGTAGATAGTTCCGAGACACAAAGACACACCAGAAAAGACACACAAAAAGAAAACGACTTACTTAGCATCTTGGGCCCTGGGAATGGGATAGGTCCAGGACATGAACCTGAACCCGAACCGGATGCGCCGCTTTCACTTCCTCTACCCCAACCCTCCTCTTTTTCAAGTTCAAGTCAAACATTGGCCATAATCCCCCCGCTTTTTATGCGCGCAGCACATCTATCCATAATATTTGAATAAGCCGCAAAGGAGGGACTCCGACTCCTACTCCTCATAGGAAAATCTCCAAAAATAAAAGGTGCCATCGGCGGCAAATGAGCTGTTAAAAATAAGGGGAGCTGGAGCCGGAGCAGAAGCCGGGAAAATGTCGCTACGGCGCGGGTGGAAAGGCGCAGATCTGCGCTAAAGTGGTTGCGCCGAGTAAATCTTCCCCGCGGCAAACATCTGGCGGCGAAGGGACGTGAAAAATCGTCGAACCTCAAACATTTTTGGGCATTCAATTTTAATTTTAGACACAAAACCCAATAAAACTGCTGCTGGCTGCATTTATTTTTGTTTACGCCGCTCCGGATGAGGATGAGGATGTGTGGCTGTGTGGCTGTGGCCGTGGCCCTTAATGATATCAGTCGCGCTGATCGGGGAGCCCGTAGCCGATGGCAATGGAATTTTAAGTAAACTTATCCCGCGGGTACTCGCTGAAAAACGCATGTCACTTAAATTTATTGGCCGCAACAACAGCAACTGCAACTGGGAAAACCAAACAGTGAAGAGTGGCATTTGGTGAGATGCATTTTTCATTCAATTTCCCGTAGACAGTCTCGTCTGCCGCTGGGTTTATGTTCGCCCCGGGGCTGTAAAATCGATTGATAGACACGGCTCATGATTGAAATCGAACCCCGAGGGGCGGGCGGCACAAAGTGCGGGGGCAGCACTCAAATGTTTAGCAGCAAATTTTACGTTTTCGTTTAATTACTTTACATGGCCGTAAAGTCATCAAGTCAGCGACGGCCTATAATTAAGCCCTGGCGGAAGTCAAGTCTTACTTAATCAAGCCAAGAGCCCGAAAGTCTCTGTAATTGGAGCGCAAAACGGGCAGAAAAACAAAAAAAATACGCTAATTGCTATCACGACAAGTGCTTGGGGTCAATTAATTTAAATAAAAGCCATCCGATGGCCCAAAGAAAAACGAACTTAATTAAGACTTCGGCCAACCGCCGTCATCGATTGGCGGTGTGGGGGCGGAAAATAGCTGGTTTATAGCAAAAACTGAATCATCGTGGTATTAATTTTACAATATTGCTGAATCACTTTCCTAGAAAACTGGAATAATAAATAGATAGCATAGAATTCCTGGAAATCATCAACATTTAAATAAATAATACTAAGACAGACTAGGTAAAGAGTTTAAATATGACAGATTGTTTTTAAGGTGTAGCTCTATTTCCCTTTTTTTTTCCTTAGATTTCCAATAAAATAAATATATTTAAAGTACCGCTTAACTAAAGCTACTTGCTTAGTTTTATATCCTAGCAAAACCTTTGCTAAATAGTTTTTAAAGTAATAATCTCTATAAATATAATCCGACATTGAAGATTACTTTTAAGCTGTATACTTCTAGGCCACAGACACAGTCCCAAATCGGCAACTATTTTAGCCTTGTCTCGAAATGGATATGACATGCCACTTTAATCCCCTTTAAGCCCTATGAATCGTGCGTTATCTGCCATCGGACGGACCTAATGAAAAGCATTTGCCCTCTCGCACATAATTCAGATCATTAGTCCTGGCCCGCTTACTCACTTTCTCCTGCTGCTCCTGCTCCTGCTCCCGGAGCTCATCCTTCGCCTGTCAACCGCATTGACCTTTTATGGCCGTGGGCTTGGCGAATCAGAATCACGTGACTCGCCCATTTTTATTGGCAATGCGTTCGAGGCGCGGGTGTGTCAGCCCGCTTTCCCCGAGATAGAGTCAGCCGAGAGGTTAAGGGGAGCATAAATCAGTTTTAATAGTGCAGCTGGGAGCTGGCCTCTTCGCCAAATAAAAATAAGCAAAAACATGAAGTAAAGTGAGACAAGGTGGCGGGTATACGCATATGGGACTTAGCAGCCCGTTTAATGAGATTTCCAGGCGGAAGAGAGCAAAAAGCGAAACCAATTTTATTTGCCATTTCTGTCAACAGTTCGCGATGGCTTTTGTTTTGTGTTTTGTTTTGCTGCTTTTCTGGGATTGCTGGCAACATTTTTACTGTCGCATTACGTGCAACATTTGCCCGTTGATTGCTTTGGGTAGAGGAATCCTGCTACTGCCGCTGCTCCCTCTCCAGACCCATCCCTGGGGCATTGCATAAATTTGTCTAGCTGCTGGCTTTACAATTTATGCGCTTGTGGCGCCCCAAAATGTGGCCGTGGCTCTTTTGTCGGCTTGCCGAAAATTTGCTAAAATACAATCCGAAATAACATGCCGGCGAGCGCAAAAACTTTTGGCCATAAAGCACATGTGACTACCACCACCACCACCATCACATCTGTATGTAAGCAGCTCCAACTCCTCGTTGCGTATGCGTGAATTTACCAAAATATATTTGTTTATTTTGCAGTTATGTACAGCGTACATTTTGGTTGGATTTCACGCTTTAAGCTTTCAGATTTCAGTGCTCGGCGTTCCTCCGCCTGACAAAATCTTTGCCCCATAAATCATCGCAGAGCTGAATGCTGAGAGTCGCCGGCGATAAGGGCTCAGTTTTTCCAAAGGGAAGCTATGTAGTTAAGCATTATAAAAAATGTAAAAGTGTTTTTCTTTGGCTCTTTTGATAAATTAACCCTTGAGGTATGCCAAACATAATGCAATAGGTAGACCTGATAGGAATCATAGCGGGTTAAATGTTGGGATCAAGTTTAAATGTAGAACTTTTCCCAAGAAAACTTTGTCTGATACTTATTAAGACTGATTACAGGAGAGGTAATTTTTTTAGATATCATTTTTATTTTTATTTTCTTAACATAAACTATTAAGACTACCCCTTAAAGTGCATATTTCCTTCGATTTCCTTTCATATACATATACATCATTAATAATTCACTTGGCCTTTGCTTTTATCGCATCGGATGTCGCAGGACCTCCGTTTCCCGCTGTCCTCTCCGGAGGCCGGACCCAAATGTGACCCGTAATTGCTTTGAATGCCATTACGACACTTACGCGCAGCACGACCCTAGCTGGGAGCTGGAAGCCCGAAGCTTGGAGCTCGTGGCGCGGATACCCAGATAACTCGGATGCCTCCTCGACGGATGGTGCTGTCCACGGTTCGTGTCTGGCTGCCGGCCAGATTTGGAGGGCCAAGGGCAGACTTTAATTTCCCTCGTCGGACGCTCTGCGCCTGCAATTGTTTTCGCTTTAAATAATTAAATTAAAGTGGGCAGTCAACTGATTGAAGGAGTCTCCGCTGGCTGCCGCCACTCGATGCAATTGTTTTCGGCTAGGGAACTGGCAAACGGAGAACCAAGAGAACTGGGAACTGAGAACAGAGAGCTCAAACGAAAAGTGGGGCCAACGAACTCTAACCTGGTGCAATCAGCGTAATTAAGGCAGCGCAACGGCAATCGCTGTGGATGGCTTATAAATCATTTATTGCCAAGACATTATCGCCATCGACTCGGTGCACGTAGAGGGGAGCCCTCTTTCCGTACGCCAAGAACTCGTTTGGAGCAAATTATGCTACGGAACGCGTTAGTCTATGACAGATTGTATCTGCCAGATACACCGCAGTCGAGGTGACTGTGGATGCAGCTAGCGACGTGGCAGCACAGCTTCTATGAACATGCAGCACGTAGCCGCGGTGCCAATTTATGGCCAGGCTAAATTCTAAACGAGTCAGCTATGCTCCGACTTTTGGACTGGAGTCAGTCGGTGATGGCCCAGCTGGTTGCTCGCTTGGTTAGCCTGGCCAACATCTTGTGCAAATCCCATTTCCCCCTCCTACTCCATCTCATTTATTTGCGGCTTCGGATGGAGTCACATAGCATCGCAGAGCATACGTGTCAATATACGCTTGGGCCCTGGCAAATGCACTTTTGATATATTGGCTCCGGGCTTATTGGTTTTCCATCTGGCGCACATCATCGCCTCTGGTGGATTACCAGGGGGGAGCTAGGCGGGGGCACTTTGATTTGCGGCCTCCTATAAATTTCATCGCGTTTGACATGACAATCGAGAGATGTCAACAGAAGGCAGGCGCCAAGTTACAAACCGCCTGGTAATGGGATACGATACCCGCACATGGATCACACCTCCTTGGGGCATGCAAAGCTGGCTCTTAACTATACCAGATATGCAAATACATCTGGCACTTGATAAATTACTTACTGGGTTATTTTTTAAGGGGTTTCATGAGGGGTTTTATGAGGTTCTAAAAGAGGTTTTATTGCGTTTAGAAAGGCTTAACAGCTTTAAGAGGGGGAAATGCATGAAAACACTAGATATTATCAGATTTTAATGCTATATTATATTAAGTATTATCTTATAAATCTGGTTAGCTATTATTTAATATATTTTTAAATGTATTTTAGAAGGTGTATAATCTGATAAAGGTGATTAAACTCTTTAAGTAAAATATAAATAATTGAATTCCTATAATAACATTACTATATGTTATTAAGTTAAATTGGTAATGTAATGTAACAACCTGAAATTTACTAGAATGTACAGTTAATAAAATATTCCTGTTTCCTAGGGTATCCCATCTTCGAAAGAACCGCAGTTAACCACAAATCACTGCTAACATGTTTGACAATTGTCGTTGGATAACGGCTAAATCGCCATAAAAGTAGATTACGGCCATATAGAGGGCTCTCTTGCCTTGTATTACCATGGCTGCTGTGGTTGTGGCCTGGTCTGGCTTGGTTTGGCTTGGCTGTGATCTCGCTGGGGCCTAGTCCTGGTCCTGGTTTTGGTCCGGTGTTGAAATAGTTTAAGGCAATCTGCAGACGGGATTTGTGGCCAGCTCGTTGAATAATGCCGCCCGGGACCGATTGCAATCTAAAGCTGTGTACATAGACATTCATCCATGTATATATACACATATATATATGCATGTGCCATGACATTCTTGTACATGAGTCATAAATAATGTGCAACGGCATGGCCATGGCCAACGTCACCCAGACGTGACGACGCCTCCTTGCCCTTCGGCTCCTCCTCCTCTGGAGGCAGTAAATATTTTGAGGAAAAATAATTTTGCCAAGTTAATTTGCCATTTCCGGCGACGGCTGCTGTCAGCTTCCGTTTCGGCAGGAGAGGAGCCGGAGCCACAGTTGCACCTGAGAGCATGCCTAATTGAATTTCGCATTTGGTCGAAATTAACAGGGAGTGCTGAAGAAGAGCCTGTTTTTTTAGTCAGTCACATTTTTTTCTGCACTTTATTTTGGGCACTTTGCGACAGACAGGGGTCAGTTCGGTTGGGAACTTTGCATTCTGTGCGTGCCAATGTCTGCGCACTTGAAATTGCCACTGGGGGAAGAGGCTGTTGGTACTGCTGCCTGTCCCTGTCCCTGGAACCAGACCCATGCGTCTTCCAGTGGCGCACTGAACGTCAAAATGCGGCCCCGTTGCCATAAAATTGCCTGAATTTAGCGCTAGGTTGCCGCCGTTTCTCTAGCCCATCTCCAGTGCCTGGCAGCGATCCAGCCTAGTCTCCGTCTCCGTCTCCGACTACGACTATGACTATGAGCTCCCTTCCCAGTTGGCATCGCCATCTCCATCTGCGTCAAGTGTCTTTGCTCTGGGCTTGTTAATCTACGAGTGGCTGCTTTTGCTTCTGCTCCTGCTCCTGCTCCTGTTGTTGCTTCCTGGTAGTGGCTGTAGCTCCTCGGGCTTTGTTTTCATTACCAACCAGGTCCACATGGCGGCCTATTAAATGCAAAATGTGCAGACAGCCAGAGAGACAAACGGTCCCCTGCTCCTTCCCTAGAAACTGGCCACCACTGTCATGAGAATTAAATATGCAGCGAGAGGAGCTGCCCAGCTCCCTCCCATGGCATGTGGCCGGGTTATTAAAGTTAATTACAATTTTTCATGGCATTCGTTTTCTTTTTTCCCCTCCCTCTCTGCGGCTCGTAACGATAATTCAGAGTTTTTTATGCCGTGTCCTTGGTTTTGTGGCGATTTTTCCACTCTATTAATTTTCGCGTTGATTTATTTGCGGCATCGGCAACGCGTTGCCTTTGCTTCCTTTGTTTACAGATTGCACAAGCGGCAGCGATCGCCATGTGGGCTAAATTGAAACCGAATCGATGGGAGTCGCTGGGACTGGGACTGGGCCTGGCCATTTTCTCGGGGGAAAATCCAGAGGAGGAGCAGCAGCAGCCAACACGCAGCTGGGCTGTGTTCCGGGCATGCTGTTTCTATTAGATTACATGAAAAGCTCTTTGATTATCTGCTGATGATAGTGATCGATGCTCGAATTAAAAGGCGAGAGATGAAAGCCGCCTGTGATCTCGTTCTGGGCCATTGAAGGCAGATAACAACCAGGCAGCAGAGAGGGGAAGGCATGCCTGGGAAATTGTAGTTATTATTAAAGAAATGTGTTTAGGTTGTAAGTAGCCACTAGGAACCATATTAATGGTGCAGTTTCCACTTCGAGATTAATGTATCTTCTTATTTAATTTACTTTTAATAGTTTCTTAGCTAAAAACACATAACTCATTACCATTTCCCTTTTCTACTTTCTCCCTCAGCTGAAAGCGACCTGCTCACCTTTGCACAGCGCAAGCAGCACTTCGAGACTGACAAGTCATTCCAGGAGCAGCTCTTCACCGGCGACACCCGGCCTCTGAGCGTGCGCCAGCTGTACACGGAGGCCGGCAAGGAGCTGCCGGCGCCTGCCATTGCGACGGCCGGAGCCCTGGCCTCCCTGGCCCACTCACAGGCCCTGACCCCTCCAAGATCCATCTCCTTCAACGGCGAGGTGCTGTCCAGCGATCACGAGATCCTGCAGCTCAATGGATCCGCCTCGGCGGAGGATCAGCTGCTGTGCGTGTCCGAGTTCGGTAATGCCAACCGCAAGCTCCGGACGCGCATCGATGCCGAGATCGAGATACGTTTGGTGAGTACAGGGAACGGGGATAACTACTGGTTGCCAGGTAACTGCTCACTGCTCCCGGGTAACTGGCCACCGTTAGACGTCTCTTGGAGTTATGCTTGAAGTTATGCCTTATGCATAAATAATAAACCAGACTGGACCGCAAACTATGACGACCTCGTCGTGTGTGGCTGCCACCACCCATTCCATTCCATTCCATCCCATCCCATCCCATCCCATCCCATCGCATCGCCAGCTGTGTTGCCTCCGAAAGCTAATGCCAAAACCCCCGTCACCGCTGGCGCACTGTCGTCCAAGCATTTGCTCCACAAAGCCGCACGGCACCCAATCATTGTCATGGCTGCCGCTCAGAGCTGGTGGTGATGATGATGATGAGGAGCCGGGAACGTGAGCAACGAGCAAACAGAGACCACACACAGTCCCAGCTCCATCAGGCATCTGCTAATGGCCAACGAGGAGCAGCCGCTCGTGGCATGACTCCATCAGCGGCCGCAGCAAATCATTTCGAGTTAGTTGGCTCGCTTTAATTGCTCTGTTGAGCCGGCATCCCACGCCATTGTGGCTTTGCAAACTATGAGGCGGCAGTTGGGAACTACTTACAGCCGGCACTTGGCTGGCATAAATCCAGTGAATCGTGACAGTTTTATTGGAAACTCTTAATTAGACATACTTTGGGGCATTTTAATGGGTTTCAGAATTCTTTAAGAGTAGCAGAACCTTGTCTCTACCTCTTTTTTTCTTTTTCAACACAACAGATTTTCTTTGTCAACAAGCTCGGTTTTCTTCAATTGAAAAGGATATATAAGTATTCCGGATTTCATTTCATTTATTTTCCATTGCACGTCGCCAGTTCTTTGAGCTCATATCAGAAAATTGCAGTTAATTTGAGCTAACGCGCTTCACAGTCGTCCCATTTAGCCGGCGTCCGCATCCTCGTCCGCGTCTTTGTCGTCTCTTGTTTATCTTTTAGCCAGGCCATTAGATAAGCTGTGCAAAGACAAACAGCCAGCGGGCACAGACAACTGCCAATGGCCAATAGCTGCAGACGACGACGGGGATGGCTGGAGCAAGAGCAGCCACATCTCGGATCCCTGTTCAATAGGTTGCCAAACTTGTTTTGGCAAAAACAACGTCGGCTGTCAATCGCAGTCGACTGTCGCCAAACCGCCTCACTCCACTAGTTCCCAGTTCCCAGTCCCCAATTCCATTCGACGGCTGGCTCCAGCTGTAGCTCCAGGTCCATGGCCATCCTTCTGTCGTCTGCTCCTTAATAAAGTGACTTTTAATCCTTTTCGCATTGCGTTTGACGCTAGTTGGTCGCAGCATTCCGCTCCGATACACTCCAAAGAGATCGCCGGGAAAGGAGAAGCGGAGGCGTGTCTTGGACGCCGGCCTGGCCATTAGCGCTCTGCGGTTTATTGGCTACGGCAGCAACTATCTGCAAGATGGCCAGGAACGACGGGCCCATGGCTGGGTGGCTGTTGTTGACGGCACTTAAATTGCATTATTATATACGGCTCGACATTTATGTGCAAATATTTTATCGCTAAAAGTTGGCCACTGTGGCCCCGCTGCTGCCAAAGAAATTTAGCTGCTTCTGAGGAAGAGGAGAAAGAGCCCAGACCCAGACCCAGACCCAGATCCAAATCCGGATTCTGGCAGTCTTTACGGTCCGAGCTGCCTCACTTTGGCCATTGGAAATCTAGCTCAAGTGCCTTTTTATGTAGATTTCAGTGGTGTGGGTGGCTGGGATTTTCTTGTGGCGAATGGGGGGACCCCATCCCCATCCCGCAGATATTGTTCAATTGCTACAATTGATTCGAGCCTTGGATACCGAAAATCAAATGAAACGATTGCGCTTTTTCTTTATGCGCGTAATTCACTTAAGAACGTCAGACAGTTTCGAATCTGGGGAATGTTTTCCAACAGACAGCGAATGGAGCACTAAAAAATCATTGAACCTTCATTCGAAACTAGACCAGAGCAGCTCGGCTATTGCCCTTTTCTAATGCCACCCTATCTAGCTGGCCCTGCTGTCTGCTTGCCTTTATTGTTTTTAATTAGACTGATTGAATTTCGATTCGGTAACGGAGCTCTGTGGAGCGCGTGCTCGCCCCACACATCCTGCCACATTTTCGGAAGATTTAAAAATCGCATGTCCCGCCGCCATTTGCGGAAAGCATAGAGAGTGTGTTTGCGCAAACATGGCGCAGAGTGGCAGCTCGCATTTCTCATAAAGGGATGTTCGTGACAGGTGGCCCACCTACCTCCTGGGCGGCTAATTAAGGACCGACCTGTTATAGGCCCTGGGCAACATGAAGCATACATATCGCCGGAACATAACACAATATATATTTTTGCATGCCAAATGCTTAATTAACCCAATGTTTTAACTCTTTTTTACCATTTGCTCGTTCCACTTTCAGCCCGCTGCCATCGAGGATCTGCGGAAGTGGACATCCAGCGAGGCGCTGGGTGATGTCACCGTCACGCCGGATTGCATGCATCACGTGGACACCTCGGTGAGCACCTCGCTGGTCATTGGGGATAATGGCGTCCTCACGCCCGCCCTCTCTCCGTCCGTCCTCTCCGCCGATGCCGTCGACGCCCTATACGCGCAGAACCTGAGCCAGGCGGCGGACAGCTCCCATTCCCACAGCCACCATCGCCAGCCCCAGCACCAGCTGCCCAACGATATCAATAAAGATGTGCCTTTGAACCATCGCTTGCCTTCACCCGAGGAACAAACCAAACAGATTGCCTTAAAGTGAGTATTATTTATGTAAGAAAATTAAATTAAACAAATTAGTATTAATACATTTATATGGATATCTTGGGGAGCTTCCAAAAATTTGTAAAGTTTACATAGCTACAGTTCTAAGAGTACTGGGGTTTGCCAACAGTTTTCAAACCACTGTGTCTGGTCTCTATTTCCCTTTTGCTCAAACTCAAAAACACTGTTTTAATGCGTTTTTTATGCAAATCTCGCGGCAACTATTGTTTGTTTGCTTTGTGTTTCATGACGCACAAAAAGAATAGCCATAAAAATGGCTGTTTGTTTTTGTTATACACTTTTTCAACGTTCGATTGTCTGCGTTTCGGGGCACGAGATGTTTGCTCAACGAGCGCATCGGGCGAAAAAAGTTTAAATAAATTAATTCAATTACGTATGAATATTTACAACGCGGCCGCACAATTATGCAAGTGTCGCCGACCCCTCGCCCTGTCCATTTGGCCCCCCGATGCAGCCAATCCATTGGCCCATTCATTGGCCCTGGGGCACGGCCCGCCGACGTGGCTGCTGTCCCGGCTCCATGGCTCATTTGTCGGATTCGACTCCGAAATGGAGCAGCCACAGACGAGAGCCGTGTTCACGCTCCGCCGATTTGGAGCACGAAATATGTGGCTGGCGTATTAAAGCGTAAACAAATTGTTGTTTGGATAACCACAAAAGTGCACTCCAAACTGTGTGAGGCTCGCATTCCCCCTGTAAATCGATCTGGCCACAAAAAATATATGCATATATGTGTACCAGCACTGAGGAAAATGTATTTGGATTTTAATTAAAATAGAGGAGTAAATAATAGGGTTAAAAATACTATCCCTATCTACACAACCTGATGATATCCCCATCTACTTAGAACTGTTTAAAAAGTATAAAATGGCAGAATTCTAGAGTTTTTAAAATAGATTTTCTAATAAAAATTACAGATAAAGTAATATTAAAAAAAAAAAAAACATAAATATCCTAGATCCCTAATATCCCTATTACTTAAACCAATTAAGAAAGCAAACATTATTTATATTTATATTTATCTTTTTAAAATGCTTTATTTAGGCTAGTTCTTATACAAAATAATCCCTACCTCTTAAGTTTACCCAATAAGCATGATTAATTGCGCCACCAGACTAAGATCTCTGCATTATCCCACCCACAACAGATACCCCGCCGAAGTGATTTCGGTGAACACCAGCGGCAAGCACTTCCAGCGGATGTGTGCGGCGCGCAAGTCCACCAGCGGATGCTATGCGGCTGGAGCCGCCAACGCCGCCGGCTCCTCGAGCAGTGCCTCGCCGGAGAACGGGGGCCAGGCGGAGGGCAACAACCTGGACGACAATGTGCAGACGGTCAGCCGGCGGTCAAGGTCGCGCAAGGTGCGTGGCAAGCGGCGGAACACGATAGCCGGGATCGATCAGAAGGAGATCCAGGACGCGGCCAATGGGTATGTACTCGAGTCTTTCGCCAATCTCCTTCCCCCCGTTACTTCTCCCCCACTTTCGTTCGCCTCCCGAACTGTGTACATAAGCCATACTAAGCCCACTGTACATACGTTCCGCCGATATCTGCGCGGATCCCATATATCGTACTCCCACATGCATTTTCTTACGAGATTATTGTGATCAGCCACGTCAGCTGAGCGATTTGTTATGCTGTTTAGTTTTCTTCGTTTCCTAGTTTCGTGTATTTTAATTGCGCCTTTTATTGTTTAAACAAACGCCTAGCGGACTGTACAAATCAGAGCTGTGATCTGCCCATTAACTACCTGCCGTATATATACTATATCTATATTGTTTGCCAATTAGCAGCACAAATGCATGCCACAATCGAATGTGTCTAAATTACAAACTAAAATTGAATGTTGTACAAAGAGAATTGTAAATAAATTGTGTTACTAGCCGTACGTAATTAGAAAACCTAGCAAAATTCAAATACTTTCAGCTGCCTCTTTTGCGAAATTGATTTCGAAAAAGCCTTAACGAAGCGAGTCTGCAAAAACAGCCTAACAAATTAATCGATTTTCAGCGCCACATTGTGTATCTATCTACCTATCGAAACTATCGAATTCCTGAACAAAGTACATTCATCCCATACACATACAAGCACACCTCACGTACACCTCATGATCCATCCGAGACAGTCACCCCCGCGTGCATAGATACATCCTGGCCTCGAACCACCCACACAGCTTGGCAACATTTGTTGCAGCAACAATCCAGCGAGGGCAACAACCAGGCAACCGCAGTGCAACACGCCGCCTTTTTGGCCAAGTTAAGTCAAGTCGGTCGCCGGTCGCCCGTCAGTCAGTCACTCGGCCCACTCTCGGGCATTTCCCTACCGCCGCCACTGCCGCTGCCGCTGCCTGCGCATCATCAGCATAAATCATGCGAGAGGCTGGCTGTGTCTCCATAGGATTTGCCCAGGCACGATAGCAGCACCGTCGAGATGTTTTTGTTCGGGCCTCGATGCCTTTTCCTGTGCCTTTTCAAATGGCACACACGACGCCTTTTGCTAAAAGTTTTATAAATCTTATTTTGTTTTGTTGGCCCTGCTTCTTGGCTCTGGCTCTGGCTGGCGTCTGCCCACCAGCTCCGTCTTCGACTCCAACTCAGGCCCAGTCCCGACTCGGAGACGGCGTCATTCCATTTGACTGCGCTCCACATACAACATACATATATGTATAGGCAACATGAAACCCTAACTCAGCCACACACTCACTCCACGCTATGTGTGTGTGTGTACGTATGTATGCCCCATTATGTCAATGCTGTTCAATATCTGTGCGATCAGCAGTCGAAAATGCGGAGCAAAGCGAAAACTTTGAGCCCCCGTCCAGTGGTTGTCAAACTGTAAGTGCATTTCGTGATTTTTTTAGTGCACAGAGAGAAAAGGGTAGGAAGAAATGATAGGGTTTTTAAATTCTTTAAAAAAATATTACATCTTATTGATGATTTGATTGATTTTATTAAATAAAATATTTTGAGTTTCTATCAATTTAATTTAATTTATTATTTTTCTATACATTTAAAATTCTACATTGTTCGTATCTTAATTTGGATAAAAAGAATCTGTTAGTATTCGTAAAAAAATCTATTTGTTATGGTCAAATGATTTTATTTTTTTACTTTGATAATTATGTAATTTAATTAGTACATTAAAGGTGACTTGTAAATTCAATAAAAGAAATAAGAATTTTCTTTATTAAATATAATTTTTCTCTGTACTTCCCAAACCCTTTCTCGCTGTGTACATAAATTGAGATTCAGTGGAAATCTTTTAGCAATGACTGCACTTTGGGTCTCCCACTCCCGACAAATCCCCTTGATTCAACTTGTTTACTGGCCCAGAATCGAAATGAGTCGAATTCTTATCGCCAATATTGGCCCCTCCATCTCCCCCCTCGTTACCTCCCCGCATGTTTTTTAGGGGGAAAGAATTCCGGGAGAAATACCCACTCGAACACTCGAATATTTAGATGTTGTAATCGCCACTAATAATCCACGGAGCAGCAGCCTCGGAAAATGAAAAAAATATAAATGTATTTGGGAAAATTAAACTTTGAACTGTGCCATTAATTAATTTCCACACTGACTGTTGTTGTTCCATTGCTCGCGTGTGTGTCTGTGCATCTGAGTGTGCGTGTGTAAAATTAACCAGAACCAGAAACATAAATCCAAAAATCAGATCTGAAAATCGCTCACAATAATTTCCATAGAGGAAGGCAGTGTGTACTACTCTCTGAATCTCAGAATCTCCGAATCTCTGCCTCTGTCTCTGTCTCTGCCTCATCCCCCCACATACCACATCTGTCTCATCCATCCATCATTACCAAAATGCTAACCGAATACCAAACATATTTTCTCTTTTATGTTCTCTCCTAAAAAACACCAAACATTTGCACAAAAAATATCCAAAAACACCCGAATTATTCCACCATGTAATACAGCAACGGGGAGTCCAAGAACGCCTCGAATGCCACATCGCCGGTGGCGCCGGTTCACCAGGCTGCCGCCGCCGCCGCTGCCTCTTCAGATGCCAAGAAGTCCAAGAAGTTCGGACGCAGCAAGTCCAGCGACATCTTAAAAAAGGAATCTGCTGCCTTGCCCTACGACAAGGGCAAGAGCACGCTCACCCGGCTCAACTCCCTGAAGCAGTGGGGCCGCAACCGCTTCAAGTTCATGCAGCGCGCCGGCGAGCTGGGCGACCAGCTGGACACCAGCGGCTGCAGCTCCCAGAACAGTTCGGCGGAGAAGGCGGACCATGGATCGCCAGCGGGAGAGACGCCCAAGCGGGACATCGACGACGAGTGTGTGGTGCATCATTTGGTGGCCCAGAAGAGTGAATCTCGGTTTTCGCACGAACGAAAGCCCTCGTATTCCTCCTCGGAGAAGAGCATGAGTGTGTCCAGCAGTGGCCAGCTGAGGGGCAGGCTGCAGCTCTCCTCCGCCACCGCCTCCGGTCCGCTGGGAGCGGCGGCGCACGTGAAGATGCGGGAGACGGCCACGCTGAACAGGCAGCGGCGCAACGGTCTCCACGCTCTGGCCGGCAAGGAGGAGCAGCCCCACTCCTCGAGCGGCAACTGGAGTGCCAGCTCGGAGTCGGGCCGCGCCTCCATCGGCAGCGAGATCACCATGCAGCCCAAGTCGAGTGCCTCGAGCACCTCCCTAAATGTGTCCAGCTTCCAGCCGGGCGGCGGAGGAGCTAGCAGTGGCCCGCCCTCATCCATGTTGAGCCGACGCCGTTTCCTGAACACCTCCGCTTCGAGCAGCGTCACCAGCGAGGGCACAGCCACTCCGGAGCTGCAGGCGGAGGCCGGAGCCTATCCGGGCCACCTGGACGACGAGACCAGCTCCGCCTACAGCTGCGACACCGAGGGCTACTACACCTCCTTTCACATGGACAGCGGCCTGCGCACGCTAAAGGAGGAGGAGCCCTCACCGATGCCGGGCACTCCGCTTCAGGTGAGCCTCCACACCAGCAGCTACTCCTTTGGCAGTCAGTCCAACCAGACGGTGCTCAACGCAGAGAGCGAGTACGAGCTGTTTGGCAGGGGATCCACCTCCACCACTACCAGTTCGGCGGGCACCGTGTGCACGGCCCTCCTGAGTGGAGCAGCCGCCGGGCCAGATGTGCCCGAGCGGAGCAGCTCGCTGGGCAAGCACAGTGGCCAGAGCCGGAGCCAGAGCACCAGTGCCAGCAGCAGCACGTTGGAGAGGAGCTACAGCAGTAGCACCATCGGCAGCACCCTGGAGCGCACCGGGACGATCAAGCGGAATGTAAAGATGTCGCCGGCCAAGAACGGAGGCGCCGAGCTGGAGACCAAGGAGGATCAGCAACTGGAGCAGGATCAGCAGCAGCAGCTGGAGTTCTCCGAGAGCTCCGACCTGGAGGGTGTGGAGCGCATTGAGCGGATCAAGCAGAAGACGGCCATCAGCTCCAAGAGGATACCCTCCATGTGCATCATCACGCCCACGACCAGCGACGACGACGAGCACCAGGCCATGGATCCCAATCGGACGCTGACCAGCCTCACCATCGAGGTGGACCAGGATCAGGACGGCGACGAGGAGCCCGAGCAGAAGACGCCGACCAACAGCAAGGACCACAACCTCAACGAGCTGAAGCAGACGCCCACGAAAGCCCTCAGCGGCATGTTTGAGAAGCTGCGCGTGAAACTGGTTCCGGGCAAAAGCTCGCCCTCAAAGAACCAGGTCCAGGTCCAGGTGCCGCCCAAGCCCAAACCCGCCAACGCGAGTGCTGTGAATGACGACGAGCTTTACGACCTGGCTGGCGAGTACGTCACGATAGCCGACATCAGCAACAACAACAACAACCACCATCGGCGACCCAAGGCAACCGCCACGGGAATGGGCATTTACTATTCCAATGACATAGTTACGCGCCGCGCCGGCGAGCCCGCCGTCTCCGAGTACGTGTCGCTGAACGAGCTGCCCCAGCACTTGCGTCGGCATGCAGTCTCGGCCAGATCTCCGGCGGAGAGCCAAGAGAGCCGCGAGAGCGAGGCCTGCGCACAGCTGCCAGCCACGGAGCCGGCAGCTGTCGCACGCTCGCAGCAACCACCACCGCCGCTCTGCAGGCAGCAGCATTCCAGCTCAGCCGGCGGGGATGGGGTGCCGATGTACGCGGAAATCGGCGAGCTTAGCGAGGAGAAGCCGCTCGTCTCGGCCAGCCGTCGGCTGCGCCCGAACGCCGAGGGGAGGGTCGTGTACGACTCCGACAGTCTGAAGCGGCGCAAGGGTGCACACACCACCTTCGCACCTGGGCCGTACGTGAAGGAAACCGAAAGTGCGCTCCTCAGTGCAGAAAGTGCAGCAGCATCGGCAGGAGCAACAGCATCAGCAGGAGCAGCATCAGCCGAAGCAGGACCCACACTAGCCACCACTAAGAGCGCCAAGCTCCTGCTGCTCAGCGGCGGCGGACTACTCGCTGGCAACCGAAAGGTGGCCAATGTGAGGCCCATTCTGGCCAAGAGCCCGCTCAGCAGGAACAACAGCGGCGGCGGCAACAGCATGGCCGCCTATCAGGCCACCAACGGAGCTGCGGCCAGCAGCTACCAGGAGCAGAAGCAGCTCCTGGCCAACCGCACGAATCCTTTCTACGAAACCATTGCCGCGCCCGTGGCCAGCCTGATGATGCCCTCGCCCTCGGGCAAGTCCAACTCATCCACTGGCTCCACGGCCACCAGTTCCTCCTCATCGGCCTCGGGCCACTCCGGCGAAGAAGGTAAGCCCGAGCAGCACCCGTCAGCCGTCAGCAGCTGCCCCTTCGCTTGTCCAACCAAGACCCAACCCGAACCCAAAACCACATTCTCAATCACGTCCCGCTCCCTTGTAAATAACACGCTACTTTGCAACACTGCCAGCACAGCAACTCCAGCAGCAGCGGCAGCAGCCGCATCCACCAAGAGCACCCCCAATAACCACGTAGTCAGCAAGTCAGGGGGCAGCATATCAAGTGTAAGGGAGCAGCATCAGCACCGTCAGGACCCCAAAGATTGCGAGTCGAAAGTGAGGGTTGCTGAAATGGAAACTAACCGTTTGGGGGATGTGATTCCACCCACCGAGTTGGGGGGCGATTGTGATGGGGATGCTGGGGAGCAAGTGCCACCCCTGCCGCCGAGGGCGAAAGTAAGTGGCAATGCCCCCGTGCACGCCCACCCTCTATCGATTGACCCAATTGCGCTGCACTTCGCCAGCAATGCTGGCAATCCCGGCCAGCCGCGGGCCGCCCTCAAGCGCAACAACAGCTACCGGCTGGCCAACGACGAGCTGAAGCTGGAGATGAACAAGGAGAATCTCTCCGCGTCGTTCGGGGCCGAGAGAGCACCTACTTCGGGTGCAATGCCCCCGATGCAGCACGCAACAAGTTCCCTCCGCTTGCGCAACCTGAGCAACCTGAGCAACCTGCCTGCCGCCTCACCTGGCGGCGGGGTGGCAGAGCGGCGGATAGCCAAGTCCTTTGAGCGGCTGGTGGACGAGTTCTCGCTGTCTCTCACCAGCAGCGGCGACGATTCCTCGTATCTGAAGAACAAGTCGCTCGAGAACTTCGATGACTCACCCGCCCTGCTGCAAGAAGCTCCTTCGGCCGAACAAAAGCCAGACGAGCACGCCTCCTCGGACGAGTCCGAGGAGGATGAGGCCCCGCCTTTGTCCCTGCCAGCCAAGTACCACAAGTCCTTTGTGGACAGCGTGCTGTTGCGCCCGTTCAAAATTATTCTGCCCAGCGACGAGAACGGCAACCGTCGCCAGCGCATCCTACAGAAATTCGAGGTGACGGAGATATGGTAGTTGGGCCCGTAATTGCCCAGACTGGCTCGGCTCACATCCTTGAGCCGCCACCTCATTAAAGTTGCCTGCACTTGGCCGCAGGCGTGCGTGTTCAATGGGCCGAAAGGAGGTCTATTCCGGGGTTCAATGTCCAAGCTGGAGCTCCGCCCACACACTAGATATGCTGCTCAAAGACTTGCTCCTCCGACTGCTGCGCCAGCTGGCTTGCCAGAAACAAAACACTTAACAAATAGTAAACCCACTGTTTATACAGACTGAAGCTCGGGATTTTTAACCAGAGACTTGACTCATTTCTAAGTCAAGCTGTGTGTATAAACCAGATTTTAATCCTTTTGTTTTGTAATTTATGTTCTTAACTCTTTTTTGTGTGTGTTTTGTCCTTAACCTTAGCTTTAGTGATTAATAAATGTTACTACTTGTTCTTGTTTACCCACAAATACGTCTGTAACTAATTGTAATTAACATAAACCAACACAACATGAAATTGATGTACATTCTGTATAGTTTTTTGCACCGTTCACACGTCTTGTACACCGACACATATACTCAGTACCCATAATTACCACGATTTGTACTTAATCTTAGGTATAGCCCACGCCTGTGTTGCTAATTTTTTGAGTTCCAAACCGATTTGCAATTAATCATTCGCGATCTGTGGACGGATGGTTGTGAGGCGTGCAAAAGACTTCTAGGGCGATCGATCCCTAACCCAGCCTGTGCTTGTGTGTTTGTCTATGTTACAGCATCGTAGTAGTAGTTTTTTGCACGCTCCTCCTCCTCCTCCAACTAACCAACCCCCCGTAGTGGCTTGAAAGATTAGCACATGGCGCAGAAGCAGTTAAGTTCTCGGCTAAGTTCAACCCTCACATTCCATAACGAAACTCAATCGTAAGTAGTGTTTAAACAAAAAGAGAATAAAACGAAAAGAAACGAAAATTCGGCATTGACATTATCATTGGCATTTGGTTTGTGGTTCGTGGTTACGGCATCCCCGCACTCATAGTCAAGCCATTCCATCCAAAAGCATCCAAGCATCCACAACCACACTCGCACTGCACCCCAACCAGTCATATGTAAATACTCGCTCGGGCTCGGGGGACTCCCAGGTAATGTCATCGCACAGGTACGTATGGAACTGCTTGCTATGTTGAACGCTTCTCGATAGCCGAGTCCTGCCCTAACCATCCGCACTTGAAACCGCTTACTAATCGAAAGAAAGAAAGAGTGGAGTCCCAGACTGTTCCCTGCCCTTTGCTAATCCCCGTCTCCCTTTTCTCTATCTTCTCCCAGGGTATCAACGTTTCTCTAATATCTATGAGCAAGTGCAGCCAGCACCGAGCACAGAGCCACAGGGAGATGACACTGCCACGCCCTTCCAGCGCAGTGCGCCCATCTACTGGACGCTGCAGAATCGGCGCAGCCAGCCCAGGGTACAGCCCACCACTGGTGGGGTAATCTGCCGGGATGACCTCTATGCCACGCCCATTCGCAGGGCCGACCGCCTGCCCCGACCCGTTGCTACGGCGGCGGCGCCAGCAGCAGCAGCCGATGGCAACCGGAGCAACATATCGCCAATTGTGCCAAGGAACCGCAGCGGAGCCTTCCTCACCTCCACGCCCACGCGGAGCGGAGAGCTCGAGAGCACTCAGGTGCCCCCCATGAAGCAACCGTCGCGCAACTGGAGCGACGACGCCCCCGAGCGGCTCAACACCTGCGCGGATCGCATTGGCCAGAGCAAGACCACGCTGATGGACTTCAAGAAGCTGCTGCTGGCCAAGTCCGCCAAGGCGAGTCCTGTTCAGAGGAAGGTCTCCGCCGTGGAGCTGCTGAAGAAGTCCTCCTCCCCGGTCCCAGCCACAATCACGCCCGCTGTGAAGCCCACTGGAGCTGGTCAGAAGGTAACTGCGGCGGGAGCAGGAAAGCCCACGATAAACAGCAGCCTAAAGCTGCTCGACCTGAGTGGGTCTCCCAAGACGTTCGCTAATCGCCGGATGCTTCGCCAGGGCCAATTTGGTTCGCCCTCCAAGACCTTTGCCCCCAAGATGCGCGGTCCCGTTAATGTGGTGGCTGCTGCAGCGGCCCCGCCGCGAACGGACATCATGTCCAGCACGATAGTGGAGGCGAACAGCGAGGAAGACCACTCCAACACCAGCGGCGGATCGCGGTCCAGCTCCGAGGCGAAGGAGACGGCTGTCCTCTCCAGCTTCGATCTGAAGCGAAACTTCTTCCTGCAAACAGAGGAGAACAACTTCATGCGGGGCGAACTGAAGCCCAGCTTTGCCAGGACGAACGGAGGAGCCGGCGGAGCAGCGGCAGCCAGCGGTGAGGGCAACAAGTACGTGGCGGCTCCGGTGGCGAGTACGCCGCCGCTGCCCTCCTTTGAGACGGCGTTGTAGAGCGGGTCTAACCCAGAAGAGAATACATATTCCATAAGAAACGATACCATAATCGAGAAAAGAGCAATTCCCTTCCGTAGCCAAGCCGAAACTGCATTTATTGACGAACGGAACCGACGACGACGAGTCAGAAGCGATGCTACTTTATGCAACATATACATATATCACTATATATACTTATACATACATAACGCCCTTATACAATAAACTGTATTTTTTAACTTGTGCTGCTTGTATAAACGGAGATGTTTTATACACGAATCGTCTGTACACCTACCATACAATCTACATATTTATTTGTAATTTTACGTTATTTATTGCAACTATTGTATTACGCTACAACACGCATTGCATTGCCCCTTGTTTTCGTGGTGCAAACCCTTGTACGTACGTCTAAAGAACTAAAGAAAATCGCTTAAAAAATAAACACACATTGGATAACAAAATTGGAAATGTTTGGAAGTTTTTATTGAAGGGAAGGGTGGATTTTTCTAATTGTTTTTATAAAGTAGATTAGTTTTTGCTAATTTGAAAACTCAAAGTATTTATTTTTGTCCCACAATACTACATTATTTACAGCTGTTTTTTCAGCTTTTTGTGCATTTATTATAAAGGAATGTTAGGTATTAAGCTTTTTTGGCTCACAAATTCCTTAAATATAAGGTGCCATTCCATGCCGACTTGGTAAGTTACATGTTTCAGGCTTTTGGCTTCGGACAAATTCAAAGCCAACGAAACTGCGAAATGTAATGGAATAAATAGTACTAAAAATCCACGTTCGCTTTCGATTAACAGCCTGCAAATTTTTAGCTTAAATCCAGCTACGTCCCACACTGCCGGACCTCCGCTTGGTGGATTTGTCGCCCAAGGAACTAGCAGCTTGATCCTTGCGCGGCAACACGGGTGAGCTTCCTGATCCTATATTTCTGATGAGCAGCTTGAGGCCACGGGCCTGAGCATCGCTGGCCTGGCTCACGCTGTTCGCCTCGGAGGCAATAATGCAAAAGTCGTCTACGATGTGGCCAGGTGGGCTGATGTCGAAGGGCAAAATGTCGCTGAGGCTCTGCTGGGGACGATAGACACTGCGCCGCCGTGAGGCGCCATCGCCACCGAGCGAACCAGCGCCCGTTGCTGCTGTTCCCGGCTGCTGCTGCTGCTGGGACAGTTGGTGCAGCTCCTGTTGCATTTGGAGAAGGCGGGTGCGAAGGCCAGTGTTGTCGTCGCTGAGCCGCTGCATAAGGGCTGCCTCCTGCTCCGCGCGAACAAACGTGGGCTGCGGCAGGCACTGGTAGACGGTGGTCAGAAAGTTGCGTAGGGAGAGGAGCAATGTGTCCTGCCATTGCTTCGTGAAGAACAGAGCGAAGGTGGGCGACTCCTCCGCATTTCGGCAGAAGGGGAAGTCTGAAAACGAAACGAATCACGTGAAATGGGCGTTGGCCTGGGGAGTCATGCATCTCAGCCTACAGAACCAATCCTTCCACTCGCTTTGCTGCTGCAGCTCGCCTGCCATCTTGTTGAAGAACTCCGACACCTTGTCCGCTCGGTTGTTGCTGTAGGCCGTCACCAGGTAGTACTTCAGGAGGCTGTTTTCCAGCTTCTTAACAGCTGGAGGGGATTAGGCAAACGTTAGTCGTTATGCAGAAGATTCCGAAATCTCAAAACCTTACCCACGGCGTATGTGTGCTCCAGCTTAGAGAACAGATTGTTGTCCAGGTGAAGCCATAGACTGCGGACAGCCTGCAGGTCGTAGGATTGAATGGCATTGTTAAACTGCTCCAGAATCCGCTCCGCCCTAAAGTGCTGGTCCTTCTCCGTGCGCTGTTCCAAGTCGAGGGCCTTCAGCGTGCTGGAGAATCCACGGAAAACCAGGTATTCCCTCAGCAGGTTGTCCAAAAAAGCCACTTGAGCCATTTCTTCGTTGCAGTTTTCCTAAATTTGTGATTGTTAGTAAAGTGGCAGCGTGACCAAACTACCCAAAGTTGTTTTAGTATATATATTGAGTTTGAATTGCGGTATTTTTAACGGAAAGAACTTTTGAATTTTGTTGATTAATTTATATAAATAAAGTTAATGTTTTATTTAATTCATTTATATGCAAATATAATTTACCTTATGTACTCTAAGAAAAAAATGATTTTTACATATGGTTAATTTTATGTTTAGTGTCTAAAAATTATGTTCTGTACTTAAACATAAATTCCTACTTATTTTAAAAATAATTAGGCTAAAATAAATATATATTCTTTCAAATTTTAAAATTTTTCTAAGTATTTTCTGAATTAGTGGAATCTTACTTACCCCACCCAATGTTCTTGGAGATTATTTATAGCTTCCCAGAGAGTACTTCCATGCTAAATTTAAACGATCATGTCGGAAGACTAAGGCAACCATTAGTTGGGCATCGCTTAGTTCGCTCCCGTTCGTTAAATGGCCAACAACGCCCGCATCGAGCACACGTCCTCAGAGGGGCATGAGGGGGATGCTACCTGCGTGGCGTACTTCAATGGCCAGCTGTTTTCCGGCGGCGCCGACGGTAAAATCCGAGTGGGTATACCGCGCTTCCTTGCTGTGCTACGCGGTGGCCCCTTCAATCCAACTGTCCGTCCCCCTTGCAGATCTGGTCGCCGGAACTGCAGCTGCTGGCCACCGTAAATACCCATGAGGCGTACATCTACTGCATGGCCATCAACCAGCACGGAAAGGTCTACTCAAGCAGCTGCGACGGCCAGGTGCGATTCATGCTGCCGCCTTACAGAGACGCAGCCGTGCAGGAGCTATTCCGATGCGACGACGCCATCCAGGCCATGTACTGCGACGGCTCAGTCCTGTACACGGGCGATGATAAAGGTGTGGTGACCACCTGGAGCAACGATCGCATGCTCTTTAAGTACAATCTGGTGGAGGAGGTCAAGTCCCTGGCCGGCGAGCAAAAGCTCATCTATACTGTCCGCGACCTGGACGTGGTGGTGTCTTCAGTTAGCATAGGAAAGTCTGGCAAGTACACCAACAAGGCTGTGATCCCAGGAAAGTCGCCCCTCCTGCTGCTCGGCCCGCTGGTGGATGGATATCGGAGCTTCTTGGCCTTCCCCGATCGCTCGGGAATGGGCCTTCAGTTGGTCAATAACCTGCCACAGAAAAAATATGCACACATATGGCAATTGCCGGTGAGTCCATCTATTTGGGTTCTTCCTTAATGAGGGATAATAAGAGGGTCTGCACTTTTGTTTTAGGACTGTCACGAGTGGATTGTGACCTCCATTTGCGGGGACGAGGCATTCTTGTACTCCGGCGGCTACGACAAGAAGGTCAAGGGCTGGACCGACCTAGGATCCACACAACCAAAAGCTCTAGGCGAGGTGGATGTGGGCAGTGTCGTGAATAGCATATGCTGTGGTGACAATAACATGGTGTATATTGCCACCAGCGACGGATTAATACGTGCTGCCAAGTTTGTATAGTCTCAGTTTTAGTTTTTAAATTGTTTTAAGCGGTATAACCAAAGCTCCCTCAAGCCTCGCTTTTTATCTCAGTAAAATGATAGTCCTTTAAATGTTTATCAGTATTTATTAAAGAAAAGCTGTTTGTTTTATGCCTTGGACCTGCACTCTTGCTTGTGTTCCAGGCTGTCAAATCCCACCTGAGCCTCAATCCAGCTCGCCACTGTGAGCAGTAGCTGCTCGTTGAGGCTGTTGCTCATCAGCTGCAGGCTCAGGGGCAAACCCGTTCGGGAGAGGCGAATAGGTATGGACACGGCGGGAATGCCTGCCATATTGGCTGGCTGCGTGCAAAAGTCCTGCACCGCGCACTGGTCCCTGTTGGTCAGCGAGGCAAAATCCTTGTAGAGCGGAGCCTCGGTCAGAGTGGTCGGTGTGAGCAGGATGTCCACACGATCTTCGGCGAGAGAGGGTTGAAACACTTTGGCAAAGTCCTCAGCGATCAAGCGGCGCACCCGCAGAGCCTTCTCGAAGTAATGGTCGTAGTTCCTGCGCAGCAAAAGGAAGTTTCCCGTAAGAATGCGCGTCTTCACCACTTCATTGAAGCCCTCAGCCCGGGACAGGGCGTACAACTGCTCCGTGCTACGCTCATCGGAGGCCCGATGGCCGTACTCAATACCGTCGTAGCGGGCCATGTTGCTGGCCACCTCGCACTGGTTGAGGATGGAGTACACGAAAATACTGGCCGCCGTGTTTGGGAGCGAGACTTGGCGCACGGAGGCACCGGCGCACTCCAGGAGATCGGCCACCTTGGACCACGTCTCCAGTACCTCTGAGGAGAGGCCCTCACAGTGGTATTCCTTTGGTATTCCGATTCGCACTGTGCTCAAGTCTATTTTGTCTACTTCCGGCAGGTGCAGCTTTGCGTACGGCTGTCTAATGGTGGTGGAGTCCAGCCGATCCGGTCCAGCCACTGCGTTGAGAACCTCAAGGCAGTCGCCGACGGAGCGAGCGAAAATTCCAGGCACGTCCATAGAGTTGACTAGCGGGATGAGGCCATGGCGGGAAACCAAGCCGTAGGTAGGCTTTAAGCCCACCACGCCACAGTAGGAGGCCGGATTTCGGGTGGATCCCCCTGTATCGGAGCCAATTGCACTGAAATAGAAATGCAAATAGATTCCAATTTGAAATTTACGCCGAAAATCACAAAATATTGTAGAAATAATAATAAATATGTCAAACTAAATAACCGTCTTGATTTTGAACTTAAATATTTTCAAATAAAAAGTTTCCTTAAAAATACCAAGTCCTCCATGGTATACAAAAAATACCACAGTTGGTAGTCAGTGAATGGGCAGCACTGACGCACAGCTGATAGCAGGCGACGAACGGTTACTCTGTCAGAGATTTGTGCGAACGAGGAAAACTTGATTATTTACGAAAATTGCGAACTAATTTGTCCCCCTAAGCGATGTCTGCGCTCTTTCGTCTGACCAGCCGCGCCGTGGCGCTGCAGCGTTCCCTGGTGGCCAGCCAGGCGGCAACACTGCGCGCCAGCCGCAGCATCAAGACATCGCCAAAGAAAGATGAGACCATTGCAGCCCCCACCTCGGTCACCACGGAGGACTTCGCCAATCCCAGCCCCAAGAACTGGCAGAGCTATGGCTTTGACTACAAGGACCAGGCTGAGGATCGCAAGGCAACCAAGTCGACGTTCTTTGTCACCGTGACACTGTGCCTCGTGTGGGGAACCTTTTACTGGGCCTACCTGCCCGACACCCAGTTCCGCGACTGGGCCCAGCGCGAGGGCTTCCTGGAGCTGCGCCGCCGTGAGCAGGCCGGCGTTGATTTGGTCAGCCCCGACTACGTGGACCCTGCCAGCATCTCGCTGCCCTCGGACGATGATCTTGCCGACACGGAGATCATCATCTAAACATTTTTAGTGCTCTATCCTTAGTCTGTTATGTAATATGAATCCGGCTGGCGGCCAGAGCGGTGTCGTGCGGCCTGTCCGTTAATAAAATGCAAGTCTCGGCGTGTAAAATGCTGGCTTTACATCTTTTGGTGCATGATTTCTAGTAAATATGCAACTTTTCGTTTCTGACGCGATTTGAGGTTAGGGGGAAAAACGTAAACAAGCTGATGCTCACATAAAGGTACTCACGCATAGCACAGACCAGCGGCCACAGCGGATGCAGAGCCTCCAGAGCTGCCACCAGCAATGCGCCAGTGGTCCTGATCGAGGTCCTCGCTCCAGATGTTCTTGGTGGGACCGTACAGTGAGTCCACGGTGCCGGCGCCCATGGCAAACTGATCCATGTTGGTCTTTCCCAAAAGTACTGCGCCGGATTGCTTCAGCCGGGAGCACACGGTGGCATCATAAGGAGGCACAAAGTCCTGGAGCATCCTGAAAAGAAAGTTTATAATGAGCATTAGTGCGTATTTATATAAATTCCTCTTTATTCCTACCGCGAGGCACAGGTAGTATGCACATCTTGAGTGCAAAAATTATCCTTGACAGCAATGGTTACTCCGTCCAGGGAACCAAAAGGCTTCTTATTTTGATAGCGTCCCTCTGATTCCTGCGCCTGCTGGAGGGCCTGTTCAGGAGTGAGCCTTATAAAGGCGTTTAGTGTCTTCAGTTTGAGCGCATCCTCCAGAGCCTGCTCTGTCACCCGGCGAGGAGACAACTGACCTTCCGCATAATTGGCAGTTAACTGAAATATAAGCAGTTTTAAAATAGTTTTGGCTTGATTATGTATTAAACCACCTGCTTGATGCTCCACTGCAAGTGTCTCCGCATTTTTATGATAATAATTACGAGTTAATTAACCCGATTCTGGGAGCTATCCGCGGAAGAATTCATAACAAATAAATTTAAGCAGCACCATTGTTAAGCTTATTTGGGATTTTTAAACTTTATATCTGGTCTCACTGTATCTCATGGGCGGTACGAAGGGGGTTAGTTATTATAGGAATTGTGTTAGTTATTATAGGAATAATATATCTGATATTAAGTTTGACAATTAAAAAAAAAATGTATGTGATTTTTTTTTTACAATTTAACACATTTTTAAGAACCTTTTATATTTAGATCCCTTTTTAGTTAATTTAGCTACACCTCTGACATCCCACTAACTTTTATCCCCTCAGAACAAATGTTTCAAACTACACCCTTGCGCCCAGCAGCTGTTATTGATTAGAGGAGCGATAAAAATCCAGTGATGCGCATTTATTAACAATAGGACAAGCGCCACTAGACTTTAAAGTTATCTAACATCAATCAAGCGGTTGGAAACATCTATAGTGCTTTTGAAGAGCGGCCAGCGGCATTCCTAGACCCTTTAGTAGCGAAACATGGCCAAGCTGGACGAGCGGATCGGTTTTATCGGGGGCGGAAACATGGCCTTTGCCATCGGCTCCGGCCTCGTCCGTTGCGGGATCGTCAAGGCCAGCCAGGTGCTGGTCTCGGGTCCGCACGTCGAGAACCTGCAGCGCTGGCGGGACCTAGGCGCCGACACCAGTGACGACAACAACCTAGTGCTGGAGCACACAGACATAGTCTTCATCTGCGTCAAGCCGCACATGCTCGCCCCCTGCGCTGCTCAGCTGAAGTTCAAGCACGTGCCTTCTGCCAAGGACGCCAACAAGCTAATTGTCTCGGTACTGGCTGGCACCACCCTCCAAACGCTGGAGGAACAGTTCGCCTTCATGCAGAACTCTGGCCTGAAGGTGATTCGCACTATGCCCAATACATCCATGCAGGTGGGCGAGGGCTGCACCGTGTACACGGGCAACTCGCGGGTCACACACCACGACCTCGAGAAAATTCATCTCATGCTCAACGCTTTGGGGCTGGCCCAGCAAGTGCCCGAGACCATGATCGACGCCGTCACCGGAGTGGCCGGTTGCGGTCCGGCCTTCGTCTACACCATCATCGAGGCTTTGGCTGACGGCGGTGTCAAGCAGGGGGTGCCGCGGCAGATGGCTCTGCAATTCGCGGCTCAGACTCTGCTGGGAGCAGCCAAGACCGTGCTCATGACCGGCAAGCACCCGGCCGTGCTGCGGGATGAGGTGTGTTCGCCCGGAGGTTCCACCATCGTGGGCGTTCATGAGTTGGAAAAGGGAAACCTGAGGTTCTACAATTTACCTTCTTTAGTTTTTCAATCTGAAAAATAATATATCCTTCTTTTAGAGCTACGTTGATAAATGCAGTGGAGAAATCGTGTCAGCGGTCCGCTGAGCTCGGAAAGAAGTAAGGCGCTCCCTGGTCTTCAGCTCCCCATCTCTGGCTCTCTACACTTAATATTGTTAATAGAAAACGCTTCGTGTTGATATTATATTACTACTAATGTAAAGCTTGAGTTTATTCGCGATCTTTCTTACTGACATACTCAACGCACTTGGAGGGATCTGTGGGAAAGTACTCCTGGCACTTTGTCATCAGGCGCTTGAGACCCTGGATGTACTTGCGCTGCGTCTCGTCGTTCATCACGTGGGCCACGTTCTTGGAGAAGATCTTCTCGCGACCAGTACGAGCATGGATACCCACCATGGTCACACCGATGGGCCACGGAGCGTTGCCAATGGCCATCTCCAGGTAGGCGTCGCTGGCGGTGATGTAGTTGCGGTTGAGCAGGTGCTTGCAGATGTCGCGCAGACTGTCCAGGATGTCTTCCGGCAAAGTGTGGTGCTTCAGCTTGCGGAACAGCGGCTTCACGTACTCTTTGGTCTGCGTGTATATGACGCGCGTCATCTTCACCTTGGTAGACATCTTCTCGTGCTTGCTGTAGTTGGCGATTTGGTCATTCCACAGCTTGAGCAGGAAAGTGAGCAGCGTGATTATCACGTCCATGTCGTACTCTTTGTTGCGACCCATCTTCTGGGCCATCGTTTGTATGCTCTCCCACGATACGGACTCGTCCAGCTCGGCAAGGTCTGACTTCTTGTCCTCCTTGGCGGTGGGTGTGTTGGCAAACATCTCTTGTAAGTAGGCGGCGTCCACCTGCTCCATGGCTTCCTGGAAGTCGTTGCGGAAGCCGCGGTTTGCCTCCGGCTGCGAGATCTCGCACTGTCGCAGTCTGTCGAACGCTTCTGGTTCTGTTTCGCCGAATATCAGGATGGGTTCTCCGCGCTCTCTCAGTCGCCGGATGACCTCTGTGCGCGGCAGGATATTCTGACCATCGGCAACGAAGCTGTAGGCGCCTTCAGTGGTCTGTCCCTGGGCCTCGACTGACTCCTGCTTCTTGTAGCCCACTTTCTGGAGCACCTCCTCCGTGTCCTTGGCATTCAGGTCGCCGCGTCTGAAGTACTTCTTCTTGTCGTCTACCAACTGCTTCTGTTCAAGCAGCTTGCGTTTGCGGGCTATTTCTGCTTTCAGAATATCCATTTTCCCCGAATTTGTCAATAACAATGTGTTGTAAACAAACAAAACAAAAGGCAATGCGTTGTGGAGTGTGACCAAGCTGCGGAAGAAATTAAGCCACGAAAATACACCAGCGGACAAATGTATAGCACCGCGGGACTTAGCACAACATCACACAAGAATTTTATGAACACCGTTCATACAAAAAATTGAGAGCAAATAAGTTAAGGTAATGACATTCTTCTATTCCTCTATAAAAAAAGGAAGAGTGAAATATTTTTCTATTCGCGGTGCAAAAAAACTAAATTAGTGTGTATAAAAATGATAATGCATTTAACAATTTCATCCCTGGTCACACTGGGCCCAAATCAATAAGCAAATAGACAAATTATTTAAAAATACATTTTTGGATTAAAAATGCCTAAGAAAATGGGAATCAACTCAAAGGCGGTGGAGGCCCGCGAGCGCAAGGAAGCCACGAAGAAGGCCACGCAGGACAAGAAGGCCAAGGAGGCGGAGGACCGCCTGTGGCACGACGACGACAAGAATCTTGCCAAGAAGCAGCAGCGCAAGGATGAGGAGGAGCGCAAAAAAGCGGATGCAGCCAAGCGGAAGGCCGAGGCAAAGGCTCTGCTCGACCAGGAGATGAGCTCCATCAACACGCAGCGCAAGCAGCCGCTGGCCAAGATCAACCGCCAGCAGATTCTCGAGGAGATGGAGAAGAAACAGCGCGTTATCGAGGCGATCAACGAGGCCAACAAGCCGGCTGCCACGCGTGTAGTGGTCCAGAACAATGTCGTGGAGGAGAACCTGAACCGCAGCATGGCCGACACCGATGTGGCAACCAACATTGACGAGGCTCTGGTAGTGCTGAGGTGAGTACTCAAGGAGCTGCTACTAATAGCTTCGTCCAAGTGCATCCCACATTTATATGCAATCTTATTTTGCAGTGTAAACGACAACGAGGACGACAAGCATCCGGAAAAGCGAATGCGAGCTGCCTACAAGACCTTCGAAGCCAACAATCTGCCCCGCATCAAAGCCGAGAATCCCTCGCTCCGCATGTCCCAGTGGAAGCAGTTGCTGATGAAGGAGTGGAACAAGTCCCCGGATAATCCCTTCAACCAGGCGCGCTAAGCGACAACAGGACTCCGGATTTCCATCGCCCCCATCGACGAGTGTGCGTACTCTAGTGACTGTTTGCTGCCTAGCAGCAAAGACAAATCCAACGGATCGTCAATGACTTTGAACTCTACGCAGAATTTTAGTTTATACCGAAAGTTGTGTGCAGAATAAATTATTTATTTATTTAGGCCCATTTAAACTAATGCTATTTGTGGAATCGTAGCTCCTTTAATTAATCTTTGGATAGAAGTTGGAAAATATATTGCTAAGAGCTAGTTAGCTTTTGATCTCAGCTTGATTGAGCCATAATGAATGGCTGGTCGAATTGGGTGTTCTTGTTATCTTAAGATCTCTGGGGCTTCTATGAAGAATTGATGGAGTCTTTGTGGGTCTGATCTCCAACAGCATATATATGTATAAAAGAGAAATTACCTTTGATTATGCAATAAATCAACAAAATTATACCAAAATCGGTCGAATAAACATAGCCCAACGGAGGGTCTCAAGTCTGAAAGTGATAAACGAAGACCCTTTCCTTCGCTTATTTAACGCCCATCTTTGGTATTTGCCAGTGCTTCCAGAGAGTTTGTGGCCCTGATCCGATTCCGGTTGCGTTTTGTGAATGAAGTAATTATATGTATTGCTTTGATTGCCGTTGTCGTTTCAGCGTTTTGTCCATTACTTTATTTTTTACTCTGTGGTGCAAAATAGAGAGAATAATAAGTGCTTCCGCTTTCACTGTTTGCTGCTTGGAAGTTCGGTGGCGTTTTGTAAGCCACCAAAATATTGTTGCTGTTGCTCGTAACATCAGCTAGTTAAATATGTGCTTACAGTCATTATGCATCTCTTTCTGGGCATTAAATTTGCTTTTATCTCTGCAATTATAAGAGAGTAAGTAACTTTTTCCGGAGAATTGGGAAAGATGAGGATGATGATGGTGAAGATGGTGGGAAGATTCAGACGGACAACAAGGAGAAAGATCCCTACGGTCCGCTCCGTCTTGAGGCTCTGCCTTCGCTCCTTCTCCAATGAGATGATCCAAGATCTCTGTGCTTTGTCCAAAAATGCTTCCAAATAAGTATCCCAATAGCCAGTGCTATACTTGTCGACACTTTCCACCCATAGATCAGTTTATATAGTCATTGTTGTACAAATTAACAGTCTTTTTATTTTCCAACGGTTTTAAGTTTTAAAATTTTTTGAGGATTTATATAGGTAGAACGATGGCCACAGTAAGTGTTAGGGACTTGGTTAAGCTCTACGAAGATATAATTGCGGCCGCGAGCAGCGATGTCCTGGATAAGCCACCGAGGATGCTGGAAGAACAAGCCGCGGAAATGCGCTCGCTCAGCGATGATTCAGTGCATTACCTGGACGTGGATGAGTCTGCGCCAGGGGAACCTCATCGCGGGGTCTTACGGGCGATCGGCTCACCTATAAGTGACACGGTGGGGGAATCTGCCAATAAGACGTTCCAGCCAGAACCTCAGTCAGTTGGTAAGAGTGTGGTCGAGTTGGCTTTAATATTAGCACTAAAATACTTTACGATTAGGAAACCCTCGGTGGCTGCAGAAAACCAACTCGGGTTGCTTAAAACTAGTATTTCGAAGGCTAATCAATCTCTTCAGGCTGCACAAACAGCCCCTGAATCGTAGGGCTCAATCAACGGCTTGTCGTACTCTAAAAGCAGGCAAAAAGTGTTCTTCAGCTTCAAGAATCTCCAAATCTCGAATTCACTGAGTACTGGCTCATCGTTGGACATTTACCATATATAAAATTCAGTTTAAATCTAAAGACCAAAGAAAGTTATAGGACTATAGAAGCAACAGATAAATGAGTAACTGAAAACTGAGAACAACAACGAAATACTTTGAATAATAATGAATGGAATACCTACAACAGTAAAGCGTGATATCGGAACGTACGAGTTTTTCAAAGAATAAAATCATACATAAATAAATTAAGACAAAGTAGGTATAATTATGTCTTTTGATCCGTGGGTCCTGATATTTGAAGTACTTACTAAAGTAAAAAAACTAGTCCTTGTCTATATAATAAGTTCTTGCCCCTACTAATTTGATGTTTTTTAGAGACCTGTAATGATAGTAAACTTACCATACTTTCATGATTAAGACATCGTGCTTTAAATGGCTTTTAATCTCACTTTCTTATCGCTGGCCATTGGCCCGTTATCGCTTTAAGTGCTCACTCGGAAGCGGCCCATAAATGCCTGGACTGCATCCAACAATTAAAATGTTCCACTGCAGCAGATTCGATTTTTGAACTTCCAGCAGCACCACACCACCAGTTGCCGGGTAACAGCCAATGGCTCTGTTAACCGCTTTCAGCTCTCTTGGCCGTTGCTGTTATCTGTTACCTGTGGCTGACTGTGCTTTCTTTTTAATAAAAATTTCTTTTGTCGCCGCGCAACTTCTCATTCAGTGCCAGGCCTTCGAAGGCAGCGGACGCGTCGTGGTCTTCACATTGTTTGTGAGAGGGAAATGCAAATGCCAGAAAGCCAATATTAATCGCGAGCCGAGAGAAAAGAAAAGTGCGAGAGACGACGGACGTGTTTGGAAAATCGAATTGAATTTCGTACGGCAAAGTCAGCGGAAATCGCAACAACGGTAATTCGTGTGTGTGCACAGTGTGGTGTCTTTGTTTCCTTCTCCCTCTCGCGCTGTGAGTGCCTGTGTGAACTTTATTGATTTTCAAAAACAAACTCAATTAGCGGAGTATTCAGCCAAGGATATCGTCGGCTATTCAGGCAGCTTGCGGGTAAGAATTGTGGGTCAGGCGGTTGGGAATGCCACTTGGCCATTACGGCTGCAGTTGCAGCTAATTAGCATGCTGCACTCGGCGGGGCAAAAGACAAAAACACACTGCTGCTGGCCACCCGAGCTGGAAATCAGGGCAAGCCCACACGAGTTCGTGCCCTAAGTCTTTTGTTTCGCTTCTTCACTTGCCACTTGGCTTTTTGTCGCCGACCCTTGGAACTGCTGCTGCACTTGGCTGGTCGGCAAAAAGCCATCGTTACCCGCTTTTTGCCAGAGAACAATTATGTACGACGGCTTTTTACCTCAGAACGGATCTCGCTCTGGCTTACTTTCCTGCCCATCAAATTCGGATGACCCACAAATCGTGGACTACATGTTAATTGACGTTAACTTGTTTCCGCGATTTCGCATTCTGACTGACGAATATGTAGCCGAGGTTCATCGACCACCGCTGGCTGCCTGTCTGGCTGGCGTTATGTAAAGTGCACAATAATTGAATTCTGGTAATGAATTCACACTTTGCATGAGTTGCCGATGGCTGGCTGCGTGTTGTTTGTTATGTGGCCGCTGGGCCGGGGATTATTCAATATGCACAGGCGAGGAGATAACGAGATCAATTGGCGGGCTACCGTTAGCTAATTTATTACTTTCCCAAAAGGTCGGAGCAGCATGGCAATGTTCCCAATCGGCCGCTAAGGAGTGCTCCGCCTGATTTATAGCCATCGTCAGCGACCCAAATTGGCCAGCGAGCCAGAATCAACATACATATTTGCTATATGCTCGGCTATAAGCTGCAAGCGGACGCGGAGAACAGAAACAGAACTTGGAGCCAACCCATTTACTGGATGGCACGCGTGGCAGCCAATAGCAATTTCCAGCGCTGCTGCAGCCACTCGTATTGCAATTGCATTAGCAACCCAAAAAGCCAAGTGACCATAAAGAGGCGGCAGGCAGCGGGC
This sequence comes from Drosophila ogumai, assembly GCA_018904815.1. Classification (NCBI taxonomy): domain Eukaryota; kingdom Metazoa; phylum Arthropoda; class Insecta; order Diptera; family Drosophilidae; genus Drosophila; species Drosophila ogumai. Next base: position 43,344 of record JAEIIJ010005047.1, read on the forward strand.
CTAGACCGAATTACCTACGAGCTACTAGCTCTAGCTTCCCCTCGAGATCTGGCCTTTTACGGGGGCCGGGCTCCTCCGCCGCGTCCTCCTTCCCGGGGAAGTCATACTCCGTCACCGAAAACGCACTGACAGCCTTGAAAGATTTATTGGCTGCCCAGGTAGGCGACGTGCGGCGATTCTGCAAATGGGATACATCCATCCAGCCGCGAACATAGTCAATCATCGCTCGCTTATCTGCCTTATCGCTTGCTCTCCGAATTTGTCTTGGACATCGGCCATCCTCGGCACTTTCCTTTTTATTTACAGACCGACCACATAGCGGTTGCCCGCAGCTCGTGCCTAGTTTTCTGAAAAGCACTGCGAGAAAAGTGGAGTCTGAAACATAGCATTATGCTTTATTATTATTAAACAAGAGGAAATTTACAAATAATTTAAATTTTTAACAGAAACTATTCAAAATAAATTTGAAATTTGTAAACGAAATCGACATTCTGGTCACAAAAAAAGTGAAAGAAAAACACCTCTTGACCTTTAAGATCAAGATTTGATATGCAAATATTTTATTATATTTGTGTATATTTTTCCTGTGCACCTGGGGAGTTTCGGACAGCTTCAACTATGGCTGTCACTCATGCTTTTCTGCTGGTGCTTTTCTGTACGCTTTTTCTTCAAATCAGCACTTCAGCCCCAGCCCCAGCCCCAACCGCAGCCGTTGCCATTTGATTGCTCGGACAGTACTTTAATAATAGCAATTCCATTGTAAAATCCATATCGTCCGCGACGGCGCATGTGTGCAGCGCATAATTTCCTCGCTTTGTGCCATAAGTCGTTGTAAATTTCGACTCGCCGTCGTCGACTTCATTAAAACTAATAAAATAGCAGCGAATTCGAGTTTTCGAGAGTGTGCCTAGAGTGTGTACGGTGTGTGCGGTGTGTGTGTGTGGCATTCGAAGTGCTCTCGGCTTGAACTTCACACTCTGGCAAGCTGAAATTTCACCATTTCACTTTGAAGAACCTGCGAATGTGCGTATTATTATAATTAAGATTTCAGGCACGTTGCCTTGACTTTCATTGCCATTTCTTAGACGCTTAGCGCTCGGCGTCTATTTCGGTTTATTGATTTTTTAGTTATCCGCTCTCTATGGTGCTTATTTGTATGTGTTTCTTCTGGCGAAGGAATTCCTCTCGATTTGGCCATTGGGGTTATTCATTTCTATATGCTAATCGCCGCTTAGCATATGTGGGCGTCACTTTCTACGAGTGTCTATGAGTCTGGGCGAGAAATCCGAGCGGAAATCCGATTGGGGGCCACACGGATTTCCTCTCGACTTTCGGGAATTCGCTCGAACTGATTGCACCACTCGAATGATTCACGAGATGGCCCCAGGTGTGTGCACTTGCCGAGATTTGTTAACAACCAGCCAGCCGGCCCACAAGCCGCGCAGATTTAACGAGTGTGAGTTTGTGGCCACAAGCGATTACGCACCTTAAAAAGTGAAATTTCTCGCCTTGTTTTGTTTTGCCTGTTCGTTTTTCGCCAGAAAGAAATGCAAATTAATTCGAGTGACTAATACAGCGGAGATTTCGGGGGAAGGGAAATACCTAAAGGCCATCTAAATGGAAACTGCCTAAGGTCAGGGAAAATCTCTAATCGTGCACAGAGCCAAAAATGGGTAAATATTTGTTTCAGAGGCTTTAACAAATATTTAAGCGTTAAAATTAATATATAATTTAAAACAAAAGATTAATATATTTAAACAGAATTTATAGTTAGCCAAATCTAAATGTATTAAAACAAAATAAGTTATATTCTGAAGAAAAGATATCTGAAAACAAGAAAGGAAAGAAAGCGAACTTCGCCAAGCAAAAGTTTGCATACCCTTACAGTTTGCAATTGGATTATTAGGAAGCGATTTAGTTTTATCCATAATTTTATATGATCATTTTTGGGAAAATTAAAGCTTAAAAATATAATAAATAAGATTTGAATTAAATAAAATTTAGGAAATTCACAATTTTTAAATACAATTTTAACGATGTAACCCTTATCGAATATTGAAAAAACTGGCTAGCCATGGCTCCGAACATGGCTTAAACGATTCTGCTGTTGATGCTGATCAAGAATAATATGATTTATGAGGTCGGTGATTACTTCTTAACACTGTTACTAAATTGAATCAAAACGTATAACATTTCCTGCATTTTATTTTAGTTAAAAAAAGCAACACTATTTTAAAGTGCATTTAAATACCTCTGGGATCGTCGGCACCGAATAAGCATAGGGTTTCCAAGCCCAAGACCCGGCTTCGTCCACATTCCAGCCGCACTCTGGCACTCGCCATCGCCATCGCCATCGACTGTTTGTCCAATGATCGTTAACGGGGTCAGGCAACGCTACGTACACGGCTTTCTGCCCCTCTCCCCCCACTGTTGGTTTATTTTGTGGTACCTCCTCTGGGGTCTGGTAGTCCGAAGTCTGGGGCCTGGTTTCTGGTATCTGCCTGGCTGATTCACACAAAAAATCAACAGAAAGAAAAAACGTGAGCCGGACCGGCGGCCAGCTCTTCGACAGCCGCTGCAAGAAGGTTGCCTTGCCTTGCCTTGCCTTGCCCAGTTGCCTCATACTTCCAAACGAAAAAATTTCACTGATTTTAATTGTTTTTATTTTGCGTCCCGTCCTACCGTTCTGGTTTGGCTGCTCGGCGTGTGCGTTTCTTTTGCTCTGCGGTTAAAGTTAAAGTTGAGGCATAAATTCGGTAAGCCATAAATAATTCTCTCTGGCGCCGCACCACAGTCCACTCCTCACCGCACCACCGGAGCAGCGCTCAGAAGCTGAGCGAGAAATTTTTGGCTGCCAAAAGTGAAAGTTGCAGCTGCCGCTGGCATTGCCATTGAAAAGAAATAAGAAACGTAGGAAAGCGCCGGGCAAATCGCTTGCTCTTGGCCTGGCTCTTGCTCCGGCGACAGTTTAAAGCCGCGTCTTAGGGTCTGGGTCTGGGTCTAACTAATGACTAGCTGCTCGGACTGCTTTTTGTCAACATAGCAAGCTGCAGGGCGGGGGGAATTAACCATTTTCGTTATTATGTGTTTCGTTTTGTCGTCGTAATTATGTTTACCACGCTTTTGATTGTTACTAGTCCGGAGCCATTAAAAATTACACCTAATTGCGGTGGTCCGTAATAGACGTGCGACTTTCGGGGTGTCGGTGGCTTCATCGGCGACACAACCAGCAGCATAATTGTGGGAATCGCAGCGAGCGAAATGAGTTAATCCCGGGGACCGCGGCGAATTGTGTAATGTGAAAGTAAAGGTGGCAGGCAGGCTAAATCCGCCGAAGGAAGTGTCTGCGTCGAGGAACTGGGTCAGTTTTGGGGGTTCGTTGAACCCAGGAGTGGCTTGGAATGTGCCGGCTCGGAACTCGTTTCCATATTTAAATCTAATTAAATTAGCACTTTCTACGGCCGGATAGGCGGCAAGAAAGCCGTGCCTCACATATTGAATAATAATTACAAACAATTAGCACAGTGACCCAGATGCGTGAATTATGAAAATGAAAATGCAGCGGCTGCCGCCCAGAAATGCCTTCGGCTGCGGCCACAATGGAAAGTGGCAATCAGGTCCAGCTCATGGCTTGAATGTGCAATGAAAATCGCGTTCGCATACCCAAAGCTGCGCCGTTGACAAGAAGTTTGTGTCTTAAGTCTTTCGTTTGACGCGTGCTTTCCCACAAGTCGCACACAAGCAGGACGCTCCACTCCACTCAATGGCCCCGGCTTCTTCTCCAGCTTCTGGTTGAGCTTCTTCTCCAGCTTCAGGTTGCGTTCTTTTTTATTAGCATACTGATAAAAGCGAACGTGTTGTCCGACGACTTGTGTATGCTGCGGACATTAAAAACTGATGGGAAGAGCAAACAAGTTCCCAAATTGTGACCCAATTACCCAGTTAGCCGGTTGGCCAGTTAGCCAGTTAGCCAGTTAGCCAGTCTGCTGGCACCAGTTCTACTTGGCCAAGTGAATTGGGACTGGGGCTTGGCTAAATTCAGCGGAACCAGCGCTCCAGCATTTGCATAACATCCCAGAACATCGCAGAACAGAAAGCACAATTGTTGGCCAATTCATTGACAATTGGAATGAAAGTTGGTAAACGGCCAGACTCCGAGACTGCGGGACTCCACCAGATCCGAGATTACCCGCAATTGTTTCGTGCGGCACAGGCCGCATGCAATCGAGAGGAAATCTAGACCATAATAATAAGCGCCGCAATTTGGAGACACCACCACTGGCACCACTCTGGCAATTGCCGCAATTGCACTTTCATTTGGGATTCTTGCTGCCCGACATCTCCCCAGCCCCCGGCTCTCTTTGAATAAATTTCTACGCCACTTGATTGACAGGCCGCTGCGATTAGGCGCATAATGAGGCGCGCTCCTTGACTTTGGAGCAGCAAGTGGCTGCCGCTTTTGACATTGACGCGCTCCGCGCTCAGCCAGTGAGTCAGTCAGTCATAATTAGCGTTGGGTATTTCGGCTGGGTGACATTATCGATGTATTTTTTGATTGATTGAAAGTTGAACTGTGTTTTTGAAAGTGAATTTCTGTAGCGGCAGAAGACGAAGCGAATCGAATCGCATCGAATTGAATCGAAAGCCCCTTCGATTTCGGCTCTTTTCGTGCCAGCAGAATATCGAAGACGAGCGTTAGACAATAGCCAAGACTCTTGGCCAGGCCAGGCCAGGCCAGCGGCTGGCTGACTGGCTAGCTGGCTGGCATTTGGCTCGCTTGACATAACACAACAAGCCACAACTCCCAGACGGGTTTTCCACTCGCTCTGCAAAAACTGGCTGCTCACATTTGGTCAAATTTCACTTTTTCCTTTTATTTGCTCGCTGGCCCGACTGCAACTCTAGCCGCCGCTGGTGCGGCTTCTGCTGCAGCTGCTTTTTATGAAAATCATAGCAATCCCATCCAGTCACTCGGCTCGGAGCAGTGTCAGCGCCAAATTTGGAGTGCACCAGTTGTATGTAGTTGGGTTAATTGTAAGCGACACTGCCGCAGCGGCTGATCTTTGCTCATAACGCGCTGGCGGAATGGTACTGCGCTCTTTGTTTTGGCCAAAACAAAACACTTCTCGCCAAGAAGCGGGGACACGGTCATGTCTCAATTAAAGCAACCTACGGTGCTGTGCTCGGTTCGGCGACAAATTGCAGAGGCTGAGAGGCCGCCATCGGTATTCGAAGCAGCAGCAGCAGCAGCAAGTGGCTGCAATTTTCGCACCATAAACGTGGAAGCGGTCCGCTGTCAAAGCTTTGAAGTGACAGCGGCCTTGCGCAGTCTTTGAAATGAAGAGTGGTTTGGGCTTGGGCGGAAGGTCTGCTATTGAAACCTCTAACTCTCCTCCTCTCTCTCGTTTTAGCCTATTGAAATGGGAGGCAGTCACAGCTTCGGGTTGCTGCTCCTGCTGCTGTGCGTGGCAGCAGCTTCTGCGAGCGGAGAACCAACCACGGAGACGCCCTCGGCTCTGCTGCCCCTCGAGGCGCGAAATGCCGATGGGTCCGGCGAGGAGGACGTCATCTCCACCAGCTATGTGCTACCCAATCAGATTTTCAACGAGGGCAAGCCCTATTATCCCCGTCAGGATCCGGTGTCCGGACAGCTGGACTTTAGTGCCAAGAAGCCAGCGGGTATCCAGCCGGAGGCCAATGAGGTCTTGGATCCCAACGAGAAGATCGTGCTGAGCGGAGCCAGCTCGCCCAACATCCATGACTTCCTCAACCTGCCCGTGAAGTACTCCTCGTCGAAGTTCGTCTATCCCCTGGTCTCCAGTTCGTACGCCAACTTGAAGTACCAGGGCAGCAACAAGAACTACATCACCAACAAGAAGCCCACCTCCGTGGTGGCTCCAGTCACGCCACCGCCACCCAATTACCACAGCTCCAACTTCTTTACGGTGCCCACCACCAAGCTTACGGCAGTGACGCCCACGGCCGGGGCTTACTATCCCGGCAGCAGCTCCACTACGTCCACTACAACTACAACAACCACGACGACCACTCGGGGAACTTTGCCGCCCTCGAGGAGGCCGGTGAGCACCACCACGACCACAACTGCAGAGCCAACGAGTCCCGCGGCCAAGTATACAACTACCTCGCGCCGGCCCATTCCAGTGCACACGGCCTCTACGACGCCCCAACCGCCGCGCACCACCACCACCCGCAGGAAGTTTGTGCCCACCAAGAAGTACAGCCCCACCGTACCCAGCTCTACGGCCAGGCCCCTGCTCACCCAGGAGGAGCAGCGTCCGGTGAAGACACCCCAGTCTCCCCGGCCCACTCCTAGCAGCAGCGACGTTGCCTTTACCACCCACCACGCCACGCCGCAGGCCGCCATCTTTCCTACAGAGCCAGCCACAACCACCAAGATGTACACCACCTCCAGCACAAGCCCGCCAGTGGTTTTCACCGAAGGTCCGACGCCGCCGCCCGCCTTTAGTCCCATTCCTGGAGCTGGAACTGGTATTCCCAACTTGGATCCAGCTGATGTTTACCACACGCTGGGCCAGAAGAACACGCAGGCCGAGGAGCAGCAACTGGAGAAGCAGCAGCAGCTGCTGCAGCACCAGCAGCAACTGTTGCAACAGCAGCAATATCAAGAGCAGCAGCAGCAGCAGCAATACCAGCAGCAACAATACCAGCAGCAACTGGAGAAGCAGCAACTGGAAAAGCAGAAGCACCCATACCAGCAGCAACTGGAAAAACAGCAGCATCAGCAGCAGCAGCAACATCATCAGCAGCAGCAGCCCCTGCCCCAGCCTCAGCCCCCTAACCAGCCACAGCTGCCGACTCCCCCCAAGCCCCCAATGACCCTCAGCGATATATTCAACAGCCTGGCCGAGGAGGAGTCCAATGTGGCGCACAACTACCAGCAGAACCAGGGATTCGATGCCCAGGGTAACCTGATCGAGCCCATTGCACCCTCCAAGCCATCGCCCTTCGCCATGCAGCAGCCAGGATCACAACAGCAGCAGCAGCGACCTGCTAATGCCAATGACCAGAAGGTGATCTCCGGCAGTCAGGAGAGCTACAGCAATGAGTACGTGTCCTACCAGGTGCAGCAGCCCAACGTGATGCAGTACCGACCAGCGCCAGGCCAGATCAATAACGTTATCATCTCTCCGGGCCAGCAGTCGGCCTCCTTTGTGCTCGGCAGCCAGGTGCAGCAGGTGAGCGTGGGCCACCCGAGCGTGGAGAAGGAGACGATGTTTGCCAAGGACACGCCGGGTGTGCAGTACGGTCAGGTGATCAACGAGGACATCGGCAACATCAAGCGACCGTCCATCAAGGAGCCAGCGGTGCCCACCAGCTACCAGCAGATGCCAAGTCAGCAGCAGAACTCCAACTTCCATCAGAACGGTAATGCTGCCACACCAGGAGCCCCTGGAGCTGCTTCCTACCAAGAGCCACCGCCAGAGGCTCCCAGTCCATACCAGCAGCTGCCCCTGATCGGCTCCAACAAGCGGCCATCCAAGAAGCCTGCGGCCAAGCCGGAACCGGCCCACCAGGCTTATCCACCTCCGCCTCCCCCCACGCCACATCAGCCTCAGACTACGCCGCCGGCAGTGGACGCACACGTAGATGAAACCAAGGAGCTTCTGGTCTCCACCAACATTCGGTTCCCCGCCCAGGGTGAAGAGTCCGTGGAGCTATCCTCCTCGGCTGTGATGCCAGGACCACCTGCTGGACCACACATCAATGGTCATGCCCAGCCCCTCAGTCTGCAGCAGATCCAGAACTCCAATCCAGTTGTTTTCCCCAAGGTTAAGGATGAAGTGGCTCCCGGCAACGTGCAGATCCAGCAGCATGAAGTGCTCAACCTGAGTCAGCAGAAACCACCATTGGTGAGTCCCTTTTCATGAGCTTGTAATTTGTGTTAAACTCCACTTATCTTCGTAGAAATTCCCTGCTCAACAGCCTGGACTTGGCGAGCTGCCTTCCCGCGACATGGAGCCTCCGCCGCGATACCCAACCACCCAGCAAGTGCCCCAGGCACCACCAACTCCCGGAAAGCGACCGCCAGCAGCCTTCTACAACGAGTTCAACCGGAAGCCCCAGAACGGACCGCGTCCCAGCAACCTGCCCAACATTCTGCCGCAGTTTCGACCGAACGCTAAGATCTCCAGCGGTCATCCGCCGGCCTTGAAGCAGGAAGCGGGCAACATCCGGCTGCCACAGCAGGGCGGTCCTAAGCGTCCCTACAATCCCTCCGTGCCGCCACAGTTTGCCCATCGTCGCCAGCCCCTGCACCAGCAGCAGCTGCAGCAGCAGATGCTGCAGAAAAGGTATCCCATGAACCGCATCTCGGAGTATCCAGTGGGACCTAGTCCGGGGGGAGATGTGAACAGGAGGGTTTACAGGCTGCCCCCATATGGAGGCCAGAACGTGCCCTACCTTCCTGACCACATGTATCCCCGACGACCCCACGGTCCTGGTCCACTGAGATCCGTTGATGGTTATCCCGCCGAGCGCCACGCTCCATCGGCAGGCGGAGAGCCCTACAAGACCATCGACGCTGACGCAGCAGCTGACTTCGAGGAGGAGGATCTGGTGATCAACGATCCGCCACAGCCGGTGACCCCCGGAAAGGATCGCAAGAACGTGGAAGAGACGAAACTGGAACCCGTGGTGACGCTGCAGATGCTGCAATCGCAGAAGAAAGCCGTGAGTCTGCCCGGCGATGATACGGGCGCCGGCGAGATCCAGGTCACGGCCGACAACGATCCACAGGAGGCGGAGGCCTCCAAGCTCAGCCAGCAGAAGTTGGACCCCAGCGGACTGTACGTCGTGTTTCCCATGAAGGGATCGGAGAAGGGTCAGCCGGAGGGAGAGGCACCTTCAGCGCCGGCCGAGTACCAGAACACTCCATTCTCCGTGATCCGCGACCAGCCGCAGGAGCCGATCCTGAAGAACAAGAAGCCGCAGTCGCTGCAGCAGCAGAACAAGGCGCAGCAGGTGCCGAAGGAGAAGTTCCCCTATCCCATCGAGAAGCCAGATCCCTCGTACTCAGAACTCAACCCGGAGTCGCAGGGCGCAGTTCCTGGAGTACTCATCGCTCCCAGAATCATCACTGGAGCCCTTGGCACTGGAACGGAAACGCCCATAGCCATTGCCTATACGCCCACGGAGCCGAGTCCCTATCGTCAGGATCAGGGCCAGAAGTTCTCCAACATCAATTTGGCCACGTCGGTGATCAACGAGATCCGTCAGGATACCCAGACGGAGGAGGGCTTGAGCAGTGACTTTGATCTGCGTGGCCAGAACTTCGAGAAGGACTTCATGGCGCCCTTCTACCCCAGTGTGAGCCTGGGCGGAGCCAGTGGGGCTGCGGCCATCAACCCGGCTGCCCCGAGTAACTGGAACATCTTGCCCTCGACCACAGATCAGGCGATCTACGAGAAGAACAACATCAACAGGGCTGATGTCGAGACCACTAGACTAGAGGACAAGAAAGTGGAGGAGGAGCAGCCCACAGCGAGTCCTCTGACAGCGGAGAAGAACTCCGAGATGGACAGCTTCCAGCCACAGTTGCAGGGTGGATTCAAGCCCATCTATCCGCCAGGATACAAGCACGTGGAGCAGGTGGAGCAGGAAGAGATAGCTGGCGCCAAGAATGCTGCCTCCAATCAGCCACTGGCCCTGCCACTGGTGGGAACCACAGCAAAGCCTTCCACGTCCGCTGCTCCCCTCAGTAGTACCTCCAGCACATCATCTTCCACCTCATCCACAACCTCAACGACTTCGACGACTCATCAGCCCGGAATAACGAAGTCGGACGGCACAACATCATCCACCAAGGCCCCAGTGGTCAGCACGAAGCCCACGCAACGCAAGAAGTCCAGCTTCGAGACGAGCCTGGCGGCGCTACTCTTCGGGGACGAGGACGAGGAGGAAGGAGCCCGGAAGTCCGCCGAGCTGCCAAAGCCCCAGGCCCAGGCCGGGCCCAGGAATGTGCCTCGCATGGGTCCCCGGAGCCTGACGCTTAGCTAAGGCGGAGCAAGGAGATTACCCCACACACATCCCCACTAGTTTAGTCCAATTTAGTTTGTATTATTTATTCAAAGTTCATGAGACAGCGGGGCGACGAATGCCCGCGCTTAGAGAGGTAGACCATGTGGTAATCTAGTTCTGTTCTACAGCTTATAGTTAGTAAGCTCACCACCCAGATATATAGACCCACGCAGCCACCAATGACGATCCACATCCCGCAATCACAGCGACTTTTGCGAGTCTGATTTGAAATTTGGAAGCTTGAAACTTTCTCATTGGACTCCCGAATCGTCGGAAATGAGATAAAAGCTTTCTGTATTCAATTTAACACAAGCCTAAAAATAGTACTCTCTGTTTACCAGACTACATTGTACCATAGAAAACAATGCAAAATAAACTTAATTCTGATATATGTCTTTTTGTCTTCTTTCCAATAGTTAATTTAATTTCTGGATGGGCCTTTAATGTTTATACTAGCAGTTTAAAATTTGGTTATATAATTAAAATAATAATAAGAAAATACATTTATTTATAAAGGGTGTACAAGTTAGTTGCTGTCGTTTGTACATAGGTACTGAAACGGACAAGATTGAACTCAACAACACGCACTTCATTGCATACATACATAAAGCTTCAAAGATATACATATATAAGTTTTAAAAATAGTTTAAAAATGCACATTTATTTAAATTATATCAAAAAAGTTGTATTTGTTTATTCCAATTTTGAAAATATTTTTATTCTGTTTGTATTACTCTTTTGTTTATTTTAAATGTAGTTTCTTAAAATCCCTTACGACAACTAATTTCATAAAAAAATCTCGCACAAATCGCTTTAAACAAAGGGTTTTAGTTATCCCTTGATGTCTGCCAGCTTTTTTTTGAGAAAATTATGGCTTTGAATTTGAATTTAAAATTTAATGTACTTTATGGTTTTTATTTAGGAAAACTTCAATTAAATTTAACTCAATTATCGTAGTTAACTAATGTATTTTCTTGTATGGCGTGACATGATCAAATCTATAAATTCAAATTCAAATTTGGGCTTAATAAACTATGTTCTGACTCCTATTAAAAAAAAAAACTAAAATTAAATCAAATTTAAAATGAAAATTAATCAGTTTGACATAAGACTTTTCTCTTTACATTTTACACATTTGGGGTTTTATCGAAAATACATATTGAGTTGCATACTTTTAGGCTTAGCATGAAGTCAATATCCCACAGAAAAAGTACCTACCCTTCAATTTGTAGCAATTTATCCATAATATTGTTAAAATTTCACGTTTTTTTTCTATATCAGTATGTTTATTAAACGAGTACAATTCAGTTTTACAAAATTATTTGCTTTCGATTTCGATTTTGTGACAGTTAAAAACCGAAACTGATTTCGTTCATATGTTTGCCTGGGATGGACTGCGATTTCAATGTTGATAATAATATATATAATATAATACGTATGTTCGTGATCGACCTACGTTGGTAAGTGCATTAAAATGTTTGATTGGCAACCGGAAGTGAATTTGTAATTCATGATTCTCTAATGTTTTGGCTTTGCTTAGAGCCCATTTAACAAGACGATGCGATGATGAGGTTGACGTGTTATGCTTGTATGGACGACTTCTTATATATCTCAACAATATCAGCTACATATACTGCCGATTCGTATGTACACACCGTACTTTATTTACAGCTGCCACATAAATCTTTCTAATCAATTGCTTCTGTTGAACAGACAGTGTGGCTACGTTGGTAAAGTAAGATGTTCCTAATGATGCTCCGACCTACAATATGTTTATGTATATTTTGTCCTAACGTTAGTTTAGTGGAAACTACTAGCCAATTAAAAAACGGTGGCTCAGTCTTCGCCTTGCTCTTGCAATATGTGTCATAATTGAAGTCTAATTGCAGCCAAAGTCCATAAAGTAAGACAGAAATCAAGTCGAATGGTAATACACTCTATTAAATCGCTGGCTCTGATGTATGTTTGTATACACATGTATTTATTTGTAGCGCAGATAACCACATGTTTTGTAAATTAAGGAACTAAGCTAAGGTCCTTTGCCCACTGGGATTGGCCAATATGATAGGGGGTGTTCGTCTGTACAATTTTCGAAGGGAAGCAGAGATGTCGGGGTTTCAAGTCTTACAACCTCAAGTGGATAAGTCTACGTATGTAACCTTACAGGGTAATTAATCGCTACAGGTAAAATGTATGTATTGCAATATGCCATTTTATGTATATCATATATGTATATATATTTTTGTATTGTAATTTAAACATAATCGTTTTATACAGCGGTTGGACAAAATCAAATAAATAGAGCGGTAATCGTATGTGTAAATCTATCGTTACGAATAGCTATGCCATTTCCATAGGAGTATACCAGCGACAGGTTTAAATAATTAGAATAAATACTTTCCGCGATACTCACTAATTTAGCATAGTATGTTTCTAGCGATGTACATTTTAGGGACTAGGAACCAGTACGACATATGATTATGTTTCGTTTATGCATTCGCATTTAAATGATAATTGGACACAATAAAAACGAATTGGTTGCTCTTACGGCTAGAAGGGCATGCTTAATTCTTAGTAGAACAGTTTTGGCTTATTTGCAATTGCGCCCTATACACACTGACGGTAAGGAAATAAATATAAACTAAAGTACACTTGTTGTTTATATGCTAACTAACACAATTTTTGGGCAATCGAATTCGCCATTACATCTTCATTCACACCTACCGAGGGCTGCTGTCCGCAGTGAAAGGATATAAGGGTATAAAGTTTACAGAATCTAGCAATGTTGCCGGGGCACTGAACAAAAAGGATATTAATTATAATTGTTGAATCCGGTGAGGTCTTCCTGCTAGCCGCCCTGCTGCTGTTTCTTTTTATCGAAAATCGGCAGCTTCGATTTAACGGCTCCCTCGCACACCATCATCCGCTGCTGCGCCGGCTTCTTGTCCAGATCGAAGCACAGGCCCTCCGTGTTCAGGTGGCGCTTGAAGTCCGAGTAGCGTCGCGCCTCGTACGACAGGTAGTTGGACCCCAGCGCCGAAGCGGCCACGGCTGCGGCCACCGTTCCATTGCCGTTCCGATGGTGCATCGATGGCGGCGAAGAGTCCTGCCGCTTCCGCTCGAAATACTCCACTATCTTGGCTATCTGCGCCGACCGTGTGCTGGGCAGCGCCGTGAAGGAGCGCTCGTCCCACAGTAGGGAATCGGAGCCGGCCAGGCTGCTGATGTCGTCGGAACTGTCCGTGTAGATGGACGAGGTGCGGTTCTTGCAGTACAGAAGCTGGTTCGTTGCGAACGGGTGGCGTTGCAGCAGCGTGTGTATCTCCGAGTCCAGGGCCAGTCGATTGATTAGACCCGCCGTGGCAGCCATCTGGGGATCGCTGCCGTTGCCGCTGAGCAGGGCGTGGTGGCAGGTGTACCGTCGCTGGTGTGTTGGTCGCGAGGCCACAATATCGGCGTCTAGGTCGTCCATCGAGTCCAGGGCTGTGGACGACGAGGTGTTGCCTCCAATTACCGCAGGATCGTTGTCGATTAGCAGCACAGACGGGGACGTTGTCGAGGAGGTGTCGTTGAGCAGATGACTCTGATGCTGCTGTTGGGCCGCGGCAGCGGCAGCAGTAACGGCGGCATTCGATGTGGAGGTGGCGTAGTAGCAGCAGCGACACAGACTCGCAAGTTTATCGCTGGAAGATAAGAAGATTGTGGTCAGTAAGGGAATCGGGAATATGCTGGAGGGACTTTCGGGTTGGTTCCTATAATTATCTTTATTCATTTGACTGTCAAGTAAAGGGATTTATCTGCCTGTTAAGGTAGCTTTGATTAAATATGGGAATCACTTACTTTATTTTTGGCGTTTAGGGATCAATATGTATGGCACGGCCCAAGGTGGCGTTTAACCTGAATATTTGGTAATTATTTCACTCAACGGTTTAAGAAATAGTTTTCTAGTGCTACGTTTCATACAAGAAAAGGTTTCAAATCGAGTTTCAACAGGACAATGCAGTTTATTCTTGATTATGCAATGGTTTATGGGTCTCTACTTGTCCTTACAAGTCAAATACTCACTTGAGTTCACTGTTGGCGCTGCCACCTGTGTCGAGCAACAGCTGCGCCTTCAACTGCTCGTAGCAACAGTTGCTGCTACTGCTGCCCCCGCCGCCGCAGCCAAACCCCAACGAGCCCATCCCGTTCAGCTGGCGGCCGAAGCTGCTGTTGGTTATCGCCGCATCCGACTCCTCGTTGAAGCACGAGAAGAAGCCGCTCTCGATGGAGTCGCGTCGCGTGAGGTTCGCCTTCAGGGGCAGCTGCAAATCGCAGGTGTTCTTCACTTCGTCCAGGTCCAGATCCGTGCAGGAGGACACGGAGGCCGGGGTCTCCGCCAAGCGCGGAGTGGGTGACACCAAGGCCACCGTGGCCGCTGCTGCCGCACTGGAATTAGCTTGTTCTTTGGATTTCTTGGCGCTGTCAGTCAGATCCTCGCAGGAATTGGATGCCCCAGCTGTGGAGGCCGTCAACGTGACCGTGGAGGCGCTGGCCTTCAGCAGAGCCGGGCTCTCGAACTCGCCGGTGCTGGTGCTCTTCAGGCCACTACTAGAGCCAGTGGTGGTGCCTCGAAAAAGCGGGTGTGTGTACAGGGAATTCGCTCTGTATTTACGGACAGTTGGCACGGTGGCCGGGCGCACGGCGCTGTCATCGCTGCTGGACTCTGCGTCCGCACAGTTCCCACCGCCATCGGGATCCTCGCCCTCGGAGTTGCAGTCATCGCAGTCGTCCTCTTCCGGCGGCAGTGCTGCTGCTGCTGCTGCTGGTGGATTGCTCGCTGGAGCAGCATTGCTGATCCGCTGGGGCAGCCGCAGCTCTATGGCGCTGTACTTGCGCGTCAGATGCGGCGAAACCGGCAGGCTCTTTGGTTCACTGGGTGTAGCTGCCGTGGCCGTGGCTGCCGCTGTGGAAGCTCCCTCATCCTGGACTCCACCCCCCTGGACCGCCGCCTTGCTCTGCATGGCGGCCAGCTCCTTGAAGAACGGTGCCAATGTCTCGAAGCAAGAGCTGAACAGATCCCCAACACCTGCTGCGTAGGTCTTTGGATTGGCGTCCAGGATCTTCTTGACGCCTCGAAGCTGTGCCAGCGCTTCGAACGGATTCGGTTTCGAGCCATTGTGATCCTTGCCAGTCGTCGGCTTGTACTGCGGATCCTTTAAGCACATCGTTTCGCCCACTTTGCGTAGCGTAAGAACCGCGGGAATTGGCTTGGGGAGAGGCGGGGGTTCCGGGATCGCCGTGGCGGGTAACTGAACCGAGGTCAGCTGCCTTGGAGGCGTCGGGGAGTGCGTGGAGGAGCGCTGGCGCTGCATCTGGTGACACCGCGCCTTGTCGCTGGGCGACGTGTGCATGGGAAAGTGGATGATGTTCTCGCTCAGAGAGCGACGGTGCAGCAGGATTTCGGCTTCCAATTTCTGGGTGGCGCGCCGTACCCGCGATTGCTGCATGTGATCGTCGAAGCCACTGCTACCGGCGGATCCATTAGGCGTTCCAGGCAACGCAGCCGAGGCGCACTTTTTACTGGGGAAACGGAAGCCCTCCTCGTCCACCTCTCTTAGGTGGCGCGGTGTCAAAGTGCCCGCCGGGGCCGTGCATATGGTGGCCACTGTGGGCTCCACCAAAGTGCGGGGCGTTACTATTGCTGTAGTATTCTCCGAATCACTGCCTCCAGGCGAGCAGTTGATCAGCTCCAGGGAGCTAAGTGGACTAGCTCCCGCCGACGACTCATGCTCGTATTTCTCCAGGAGCAGCGTTAGCTTTTTGGTGGCATCATGGAAAGTGGGCCGGCTCTTCGGGTCGTACTGCAAGCGAAAGAGAGGATTAGGATTGGAAAATCTTCAAGCTAAAGGTATATTAATTTCCTTACCAGGCAGCAGTAGAAGGCCAGGCGTAGAAACACGGGGGGTGTGTCCATGGGACACAGCTCGACAAAGGCCAGATAGTCCAGGCCAAACGGCGCAGTGCGCGGCATCAGGTCGGGATCCGCTTCGATGCGGGCAATGATCTCGCACTGGATGATGCCGAAGGAGAAGACGTCGCTCGTCTGGTCATACCACTGGCCCTTCAGGCACTCCGGACTGACCCAATACGGTGAGCCGACGGTCTCAAGGCGTGACTTTCTCCTGCGAATGGTTAAAAGGATATAAATGAGGCTGATGTTCTGATGTCAGAGGAGCCACTTACGTTTTCTCGGGTATATTTGCGGCCAGGCCAAAGTCACCCACAACGGCTTCATACTGATCGTTGGCCAGATTGCGAATAAGTACATTCTGCGCGGAAAACCATAATTAATCAGGAGCTGGACATAATGCTTATTAGCAGAAAGCACTCACCTTGCTCGTCAGATCCCTGTGGAAGATGCCGGCGTCGTGGACGTAGGCCATGCCGCGCGCAATACCCAGCGCCAGTCTTATCTTCTGCGTGGCGCTAAGCACCACCTCCTTGTTGGCCAGCAGCTGCTCCAGGGAGCCGCCGTTGATGTACTCGGTGAGGGCGTGCAGTTGGCCCTCCTGCACACAGACGCCCATGAAGCTAAAAGAAGAAGGAAGACGGACGGTTAGCACAAGTTTTCCACTGCAAAGAAACTAAGTCTGCCCCGAATAAGTTTCACTTTCAATCAGCCAAGTTGACAGGCACTGCAACTCCCCGATTCCCCAATCCCCCACCTTGCTTATCGCCGGTCGACATGCAATCAGCCACCCCCCATCGACTGGGTTTTGGTTAGCATTGTTTCAGCCTTGATTCGCTGCAAAATAAATTAGCGTTTCGATGCCCCGATGCACGCAATAAAAAGAGAAAGTTTTCCCTTGACTACTGGTCAGGTCCAGACCTATGGAGTGGCGTCCCCCAGGACTTAAGGGACAAAGGAGCCACTTCCCAAGTCCTCTTCATCTCCGCTTCCTACTCAGACGGCAATGTCAATGACTCTATCTCCCCAGCCTATACTGCTAAGAGGCTCAGCTAGAAGTTAGAGGGGCGGCTGCAGGACAAGCTGAGGTCACCAGGCTTGGGAACCGGAACTGTAAGCTTATTAAGAGACTGGCAACGCATGCGTCTGCCTACCGCCAACTCCTTCTTCTTTGACAGAGGAAGTGTGTGCAGTCAGGTAAAGAAGGTTAACAACGACAGCCAGACGGGCCGGGCCTCTGAGAGCGATGCTTTCAGGTGACAATGAACTCTGTGTAAACTAACTTGGCTGGAACATACAAAACAAGCTTGCAACTTGACACTTTGAGCCAGAAAATATGCCAACAAGATTCAGAAATATATAAACTAATACAACATAAACTTATAAAGAAAATGTAAGGAATTTCCATTCATGAAACTCTGGCTCCTACTTATGAAAATATGAAAATATATGTAGATATAGAAGCTATTCGCAACCAATTGGCGCATGTGACTCAGGTCCCGTGCAGGTGTTCAATACCAATGCCTGTTCGATAAGGGTTCTCTTCGCAATGGCCTAATCGGACGATTGGGCTTATCTCGGGCACATGCTCCATTTGCCGGCCAGTCCCCGTTAAAAGCCATGGCCCAAAGCATTTGCCAAATTGTCCGAAACTCTGCGTCTTCGTCGTCGTGTGCCAGATAAGCTATATCTTTTGCCCGTCATGCAGTTTTGCGGTTCTGAACTATTGTATAAGAAGAAGTCAAGTGGCAAGTGGCCTTTGGCAGCTTTGATTTATGTTAGCCGAGATGGCCGATTGGGCCATTAATTTTCACTTATAGTAAAAATTAATTTCATTAGGTTAACCGCAGCGCATCAAGTCCTTAATAAATTTCGCAAACGCCGAGCAGCGGAAATAATTGCTTCGAGCACGCAACCTGTCGCCCCGGACACCTTTCACTCCGGCTGTCAAAGAGGCCTCGACAGGGCTGCCTGTCTCCGGGGTGCGTCAGGGCAATCAAATGTTATGGCCACCCGCCTTTAGCCCAACCACCACACCCAGCCATGTGCTTGTTCCCATTATTACCCAGGGGTCTCGGCGCATTAACATACGACCTGAAAAGGGGTTGGTCTTACCAGGACCACCTGTTGCATCGCCTTCCGCCGGGGTTTATTGACTTGCGTGATATGCGGCGTCGGGAATCACAGCAGCCAGATATAATCAGTGCCACCACCATCACCCTTCAATGCAAAGCAGCTTAATTGAAACACCAGCAGCATTGCGGCAATCAAACTTGGACATTTGGCCTCAGGTTAAGGGATGGCAGCTCAAACCATAGAAAATTCTTGTTGGGGTAGAAACAACCCAGGAAATACCATTGCGATGTTGAATACAGTTCTAAATTAAATATTTAAATAAACAATTTTACTTACAATTATCTCTGCCCTCAAAATCCAGCACAGGCAAGTTTGACTGCTAACAAAACGCTATTACGCTGCACAAAATAAAAGGTACCAGATTGAAAGTGTCTTGGCCAGGAGGGCATGACCCTTTTGAGATGCATGATAGATGCCACGCCAGTGTGTGGCAGACACATGTCAGCCCTTCAGACAGCCCAAGGGCTCACCTCGGATGTGAAATGAAGTTATCACAAAAGACGCAAGACCCACGGCGGCCCGACCCTCGATTCCAGGTGTTGAAAGCCGTCGTCTGCGTTACATCCTACTCTCCAGCAGTTGGCACAGACACACACACCTTTGGTGCTTCAAGGCTTCTCCTTCTCGTGACCGTGGGTGCAGGCTGCAGCACATCCATTTGCATGGGATTTACGGTTCTAATTCAATTTATTTCCCTGCGTGATGCACGATTAGCGCCTCGAGCGAGTGCCTGCCCCATCCCCGTTCCCAATCCCGATCCCGATCCCTTTTCCTGCCCATTAGCGGCTTACATTAATCGGCTTTGCCGCCCGTAAACGCCTTTAATGTGCGCTTTAAGCCGCACTCTCAACTCAGCGCGGCTTTTTGGGTCTGAGATGCGCTGACAGGAAGGATTTAATTTGGAAACCAGATCTTTTTTTTATTGCAAACCCAAAGAGTAAACAAATAAGGCAAGCAAAAAAATAAATGAAAGTTGCTACCGAAAAGCACGAAAAGTACTTTGCTAATTGGGCAATTAATTTATTTCGCATTCATCAGCCGGCCAGCCAGGGTGCAAACGATGTTATTTTCGAAACGCGATAAGATTTATTAATTAACCAAAAGCGTAAACAAAGCCTTATTCTCTGCAGGTTCAGTGACACCGAGGAGAACTGGCTGGAGATGCAAATCAGTAGTTGGTCCAGGAGCTCCAGGCAAAGGTGTCGCCTCTATCCTCCAGCAACAGGAAACGAATGCACCGTTGAGGGCTCTTCATAGCGAGCAGGAAGCTGGAGGAACTACTCAAGCGGCTATAAACCTCTTGCTGGTCTTTAGCATTGTTCTCAGTTTAGGTTTTCCATTTCGCTTCTTTTTTTTTTTTGTTGTCTTGTCCGGCTCGCTTTGGGTGTTACAGTATTCGCTACGAGCATATTACAGCAGTTTTCCCGGGAAAACGGCTTCGTCGTTGTCGCTGGCAGCCGGCATTCGGCATTTCTCTTGCAAGTCGCAATGAAAACCATAAATTGACACGTTTGCACGTTTCTCTCGGAGTTGGAGATGGAGAGACTGCGCCAATTGGTTTCCCAGACTTTGCGCAGACGGATCCGTCGTCCAGAGCCGCTAACTGCCGCTGGCCGGGCTAATAAAATGCAAAGTCCCGCTCGGAATTCTTTCACTTGCAAGTTGCTGGGTGTTGCAACTGCTGTGGTTGGGGTTGTTGGCAGATCAAACTGGAGCATAAAAGCATTTGGCGCTTAATTGAAAATTATTACCACAACATCAGGGGAAACTGCAACTGCAACTGAAATTGCAAACGGCAAAGGCGGCACGATCGGGGGTTAAAAGGTTGACACAAAGCAAACAAAGCTTGCTTTTGGGCAAACAACAAATAAGCCAGGCCCAAGACCAGGCCCAGACCCACAACCCAGTCCCAAATCCAAGCCCAACGAGACGGTGGCAGTGGAGCAGGCCGGGGGCGTGGCAATGGGCGTTATAAACGCTCCTAAACGCTGCCAACTGCAATTACCATTCGGCAGTCGAGCAGCAACAGAGCGCACATTTCGAAATGAAATGATTGAATTTGCTTTTCAATTAGAAAAATATGCAAAACGTGATGCGAAAATTATGCAGATTGCAGCTGCAACTTACAGCCTCTCGCAGCAACAGCAACAGCAGCAGCAGCAGCAGCTTCCTCTTCTTGTTTCAGCTGCTGACCGATATTGCGATTTCCCGATTTCCGAGCCAAAAGAGTGGAACACAAAAAGCAAGAAAAAAGAAAACACTGCTGCTGCAGTCGAAAAAAAAGGCAAAAAGAAAGCGCATGTATGAGTGTTGCATAAATCTGAATATCTAATGCTCCTCTACGCGCTCTTTGTTGTGCAAAATTGATTGAAGTGTATTGAAATTGATTGAAAGTTGATGACATAATTTCGTACGAAACGGACGGAGACAATGGCCAAACGCAAACGCAAATTGGAAGTGAATGTTGGCCAAAAGCCGCCACCCCGTGTGTCCGTTGGGTGAGAGATGCTTTATGGGACAGCAGACACACACACGATGGCTTACCATCGCTTTATGGCTTTATTTTTTCATGCGGAAGTTGACAATTACCAAGTGCGATTTATGCGGACAAATATTGCACGATTTATCGCTTCGATACAAACTAAATCCCAACTGATGCAGTTAGCTTTTGAGTGAGTAATTGCTGACAAGAAACTTGTTACATGGCAGCGGCACGCAACTGACAACGGGATGGAATGCTTTGGAGCTCATTAAATTCCAATCTGTATCTGCATCTGGGCATTGTGCATCTGCCAGATACTCGCGCATATTACTCACTTTTTCGGTGGCCCCATCGGCACAATCCTTCAGTGCTCTGCTTTTTAATATTCGTATTGTGCTTCTTACATGTGTTAGCACTTACAAAGACATCACAATGTAACACACAGCGGGTTCAATGACTCGCCAGTGCGTCGCACTGCGTTGTTTTGTAGTTGATTTTCTTTTATATTTTTCTTGGTTTTGTTGTTGGGCTGAGACATAAAGCATTACCAAAATATATGTATAAGAAATAAATAAAGTGCCACCCGCCCCAATTTTGGGTCAGTGAGTTCAGTTTGCCAGTTGGCAATTCGAATATAAACATAGGCTTATTATATGAACATGCCAAAAAGCACAAGCCCCCCCATGAATACATAGATGAGGCATCGATAATTGTAGGCTTTATGAATTCCTAATTTTGTGTTTTCTATAAGAGTATACAAAGAGAAATTAAGCTTGAATAATTAACATTTTTGATAATGCAAAATACTGTGAAAACTATTCCTAATATTAATAATGCAACATGCTTTTTTCACACAAAATGGAAGTTAACAAACTTTAGTTTGAGTTAATTAGTTTCCAGGAATGTTAAAGGAATGTGTACCTTTGATACCTTTACCTTTACCTACCTTTACCTTTGAAATATAATTATTTTGCTAGTATTTTCCTTTTAGTTATTAATTATTGGAATGTTTTCAAATAATCCCATAATAAGGTTAATTTTTACCCATCTAAATATAGCCAGCACCTGCTTACTATAAATAGCCGCTCAAAATCCGTGATGCAAATGCTGAGTAAACACTGCAAATCAGCCTTAGCAATAGCTATTGACGTCAATTCGATCCAATCCAGATCGAACAACCTGATCTCGGGCTGACTGCAGCAGCAGCAACACCGAGCTGCCTAATGAAATTGCTCGCGACATTTTACCAGGCCATGATGTTGTGTTGCCGATCATCAATCAGAAATTAACCCAATTTAGCTTTCTTGGAGCAGCGTCAATTACTGATACCCGGGCATACTCCCATACGAATCGATTGACAAGCGATCGGCGGTGGCAGGAGCCGGCTGTAAGCCGAGGCGAGCAGACACGGAGCTGTATCAGCTGAGCAGATAAAAGTGCGCTGCTGCAGGTACACAAACGAGTACGAGCAGTAGCCAACCAGTCTGGCAGTCGTCGTGTATCCATTAGGCAATAAAAAGAAATGTTTATGTGGCCGCAATCATGACACGCTCTCTTTCGGCTTCTCGGCGATGCCATGTTGCTGCTGCAACTTGTCAAAGTCTGTGCAGGAGACTCCACTCCGGCAACTGGAAATGAAGGACTCAATTTGGCCACAAGCCGAATTCCCCATTAAATGCTTAAGAAGCGCGGATTTGCGATTCATGAATGACCAATTTGGCCCATCTTGCACAATGAAATTCTCATTAAATTGTCAACGATTTCTGCTCATTCTCGGCAATCTTTTCATTAGCCCCACAGGCAGTAGCAGCGCAGACACAGACACAATGCGCCACTGGGCGCCCGCCGTTCGCCTCAAGGCCAGCGATTTCAGTTTATTGGCAAGCATATTGTGAACGGGGGGAACGGACATGGCGACGGCACACACAAATCAAGCCAAGACAAATAATGGCCGAGACAACAATGTGCAGTGCGGCGGCGGCGTCGAAAAAGGCGGCTTGTGGCAGGCACATCACATATTACATACTGAAAGGCATATATATACAACGACCTTCAGTCATCACAAGATGAGTGGATCGAGCTATCGACACATTCAATTAAGTGACCTCAGTTGCAACGCTGCCTGACGCCAACGCCGGGCTTATCGGTGGTGCAATGTAGCACCGCCCTCACCCCAGAAACGGGGTTAAAAGCGTGAGAGTTTGACTCCAGCAACACCTCAGTGAAGTCGTTAACCCGCGCTCACACACAACACACATTTGCATGCCAACAATTTGTCAACATTTGCCCACAACTTATCACCTGCTTAGCATCGCAGCCAGATCAAGTGCCGCCACAGCAGCAGAAACGGCAGCACTCTTGGTCTTGCGGAATTTCTGCCATTGTTTGTGCCCGTAATGAGTCGGGCCAAGAACTGTGACATGTCTTACGCGGGCTTAGCCGCGTTAAATGAGCGTTTAAATGGCTCTGAGCCAACGGCAGCATGTTTGTCTTTCCCCATGCACCGCACTTACCAGTGGAGTTAATAACAAAGAGAGAGAGAAAAAATACAAATAAAAATAAAAGTGTGGAGAACCCGGTGCCCCATTGTCATCACTGTTTACATGCTACATTTCAGTGATTGTAAAAATTATAAAAATTATTAAAAATCTTGCTTACAGTCCCATAATTTAGCCAGGTTCTGCTAGTACATCACTAAGGTTTGATCTCTTACCTCACATATTAAATTTAAATAAATAACACAAAACATACAAGTGATCCAATATTCTCTGCAGTGCATAGCCAGGTAAGTGGAGTGACTATCTGTCGGGTTGGCGGTGGCCTGGGAGCGGCGACAGCCATGTGGGTGAGTGGGTTGTGTGCTACACCATTTCCCACTGGAGGGCAGAGCGGAGTCGGCTGCCTGACTAGCTGGATGTGGCTGCCTGTGTTCTCATTGTGCGACATTCCGCAGTAAGGCAGGCGCGTGATAAGCCCATAAAAAGTGCAGTACATATACCCACCCAACCTGGCCGGGGAGTGTGTGAGTTTCGGTTTACGTTTCGTGGCCAATAAGTCACTGATTCGGGTGTGGGCGTACATAGCATATATGCTATGTGTATGGGAACTCCGGCACACTCGGCATGCTGCCGGCTAGAAAGGCGGTTTCAATTACCCAAGATTAGTTCTATTGACGCTCGGCTGCACTGGCCTGCCCGCCTCTCTGAAGCGAGGAGGATGCAACGGTACACAGCCAATCAATAGGCTTCATTAGCCGGACTCTGCCGGCCGGAGATGGCGATGGGGCGCTGTGATCCGCCATGGGAGGCGGTGGTAACAGCGATGCAGCGATGCAGTGGCCCGCATGGACGCCCAGCGGTGTAGCTGTTAAAATTTGACAGTTAGCCGACAGCCGCGATCGTTAGGCATCATTAAACATGCCCGCCAACAAGAGCAGCGCCTAACTAACTGCCAGTCAGTCAGGCATCTAGGCAGTCAGTCAGTCAGTCATCTAGCCGAGCTGGGAGCGGAGTGTTTAGCGATCCACGTCACTGATAAAGTCACAATCGCGAATCGAGGATTGCGGATCTAAGCTGGGTTTAATCGGGTGGAACTATACCCATATGGCTGCACTGAGGGAAATAAAGGCAATGCGGAACAAAGAGCCTCCATTAGTCAAACCCTTTTCTAACCCTTTTCTCTAATGCCTATAATTATTCCCAATCAAACCTCTTATATTCCAGTGTCATATTAATTAGCCAGAGGAATTATATACGTACTAGCTCTGTTCTGCCATAAGACAGAGAACTATATGCGTGTGGCTGCATTTTAATTTCACTATCCAGTATCCAGTCGACCCGCTGGCGCCATAGCTGCATTCCGGACTCTGGAGTTTTTTCAGAATTTTCATTTAATGCCCCCACGAATAAAGAAAAGTTGGCAGCTGCAGTCGCCGGCGAGGCTGTTAGTTGTTATTTCTGGTGCCTGGCCGTTCCGCTGACCCAAATCCATCTCTCAGCGAGCCGGGCACACACAGCGAAATGAGTTGGCCAGGGCATTTAATCAGCGGAATCCGTTGCATTTAATACCCCGGACTGCGTTGACAGACGTCATAAAAGTCAGGTGAGTTCTGGACTCTGGGAGGGGATATAGTCTAGGTGGGATGGCCGCCATCATAGCGGATTCTCTCTGGGATTATGTGAGGTTAAAGTTTGAGTAGCTGCAGGCTACGAGGAATGGCAACTAATAAAAGACATGTTTCTTGCCCATTTTCGGGGTGTTAACATTGTAAATGAAAGGGCGGGGCCGAAATGCAGAGAGGTCTAAGCCAGAGATTGCATATTCATGGGATTGCAGGAAAAGATGGGCGTAGCAAGGTGGATTGGCTTGGAGGGGAGGGAAAAATAACTAAAATAGAAAACGGCAAAAAATAAAAGTCCCTGGGAAGTGCATACAATTGAAGTCGCTTCGCTGTTGCGTGCAGTCACGTGAGGATGAGGCAAGCGAATCACGAAAAGGCACAAATAAATCCAAAAAAACAACCAGTGAAGTGAGTAAGCTACGCAGCTTGGCAATTATATCTAGTCGTAGTCGTCGTCGTCGGCGTCCCCAGACACATTGTTTCAGACCTCGCAATTACATCAGCAGTTTCAGTGTGACCCGCGAGTGGGTCCACCAGACAGCCAATTGCCTCCGCCGCCCCTCGAACACACCTGGTCACTGCCAAGGTAATTACAGCAGCAGCAGCAGTTGCCACTACAGCAGCTCCTGAACTTGACCTTTCGGTGGCAGCCACGGGCATCGGAAATGTGTGTTTGGTCTTGAACTCGCACTCAAACACGAACTCGAACTCGAACTGGAACTCTTTAAAAATGCCAGCCGAAATAAATGAAAAGAATGGCAAATAAACAAACAACAATTTCGTTTCGGTAAACCTCAAATATTTGTTCAAAGCATATTGCCTTAAATAAGTTTACTTTCAATAAAAATAATAATAATCGAGTCCATAATAATGATGTCAGTTTAGTCAGCAGTCAGAACTTGCGGCAGAGCTCGGTGAATCACTACTATATGTTGTTTCAGCTTTAGCATAGGTCAGTTATTCTGATGATGCCAGAGCAAGTACACAAATTGTGTGTTAAATATGCGAAACTGAATTGAATCTGACAGACAACATGAGCATTTTTTGCGTAGAACCCGAGATAAAGAGACCCCGCGCGATGAACCCATTAAATTGTTTACGTAATCCCCCCGAAATGTATAATGAATGGTCAATTCGCGGCGAGGTGCGAACTGAATGCGTAAACACAAACCGAGCACATGATCGTCCAGAGCTGAGGGATATATATATAAATTTACACACAAGGCATATAGCTCATTTAGAGTCGCAATCTTTCATACATCCAAGTCGAGTTTGCAATTAAATCGCAAGAAAGATGACTCAACCCAGCATGACATTGACCCATTAGTTGCATCAGTAATGCATTTGTTTACTTGTTATTGAAATATTGCAATATTTTGCAATTTATATCTAAGTAAGATTTCCCAACTCACCTCAGTATATTCGGATGCGAGAGCTTGTTGAGCAGCTGCACTTCCCGCAGCATGTTGGGTCGATTGGCCCGCAATTGATTCATCTTCAGCACCATCACCTCGCCGGTAGTTCGGTGTGTGACCTGGAAAATAGTAACAACAAAAAATAAAAAACATTGCCAAAATCAGAAACATGAATTTATACATATATAGAAACTATAGTAAGCGGCAGATCCATAAATCGTTCTGCCCGCTGCTTCGTGACAACTCAAGAGCAGGCGACGTACGTGTAAATTGGGAGGACACATGGCCAACTAAAACCAGGTATTTTCATTTATTTTTATCGCTTTCCAGGGTCAAGTTCGCTTGGAAAGTTGCAAGGCAAATAATTGCATTGAAACAAGTGAGACAGCCGGCAAAGCGGTTTCCATGGATTTGTACAGACCAAATGAAAAATCAATAAACCCGTCTGTCTGCGCGCTTGGTCCAATCCAATTGGACGCTGGTCTGGCGGTTAGTTAGAGGGAAAAGCTGTCTGCAATCACAATTAAAATTGTTAATTGAATTTGCCTTGTGAGTGGTTTGGGTTAGGGTGGGGTTTACCCATCAAGGGGTTAGGTTAAGGGTAAAGGCCGGCAGGTCCGTGCAATTTCCACGTAGGTGCTGCTGCATCTTCTACACTGACGGAAATTAAGTTAATATTTAAACAGGAAAAACACAAGAATTATAGGTATTCCAATCAAAACTAATTTAATTAATATTTCTTTCCGAAAATGAGAACATTTTCTAACAACAAATCTATAATAAAAACTAGACATTATTTTTCCAACTAGCTTACAGATTTAAGCTAAATCTGTTATGGTTCTTTGGAAATTGTTTTACAAGAATTTAAAGCTATTTCCATCAGCAGACTTTTTAATACTCCCCCTAACTTGATAATAATAAACACAATTCCTGAGTTAATGTTTTGCTATTCTTATGGTCTTGGCTTGAGGACATCCTTTTGATTTAAGAGCGCCTTTTCGCAGTTTAAAACGAGCAACCGACGGACCGTCTGAGCCGGGATTGCCACTTGGCGCCAGACAACATTATTCACAATTCACTTAAATAAATAGCCCCGAGAGAGGTTGGCAAGACATACACGTATAGCTACGACAATGGCAACTTGTGTTCGTCTCCGTCTCCAGTTTTGTTTTTATTCTATTTTTATGCCGCAGCGAAGACAAACAGCAGACACTTCTATTCCTCGGCCGCGAATTTCTCGGCTCTCTGCTAATGGCAGCAAATTAAGTCTCTTTCGAGATCCGAGATCCGCCGATCCTCGCTATATAGTATGGTCTGGTGGGTGAGTAAGTTGATATGCTGGCGGGATATGGGTTTGGGCCTGGGCCTGGGTTTGGGTATGGGTATGGAAATGGGGCCTGGGGACACGTGTGCGTGGGTGACACACACGACGCCGTCGGGTTCCAAGAGTCGTAACCAAGTCATTGTCATTCTTTATTGTCCTGTTGCGCTTTTAGCTCATTTCGGCTTTGTGCTGGCTGCCAGCCGGCCTGCCTGCTGCTGCTGCTGCTGCCTTTGCGTCGGTGTTAACAAATTTATGAAGTTGCTATTGCCAGTTGCCAGTTGCTATTTGCTATTTGCTATTTGCTCACGCCCCGCGGCCAAAGTCCAATTCACGGCGGTCTGCAGTCATGAGTTGTTTACTTCATTCGTCTGGCAATAGAGGAGAGTGGAGTGACGGAGGAGGAAGGTGCCCCCAAGATTCTTAACTCGGCTCAGAATTCGATTTCCGCTCGGTGTCACATTATTTTTGGACAGTTCCTCATGTCAGCCGCTCATTTGCTTATCTGCCACTCAAAGAGAGCTTTCAATATACTTATACTTAATATTTCATGTGTGTTTTCCGCAATCAAATCGCCTCATAATGCTGACACACCCAGCCGGATAGAGGCCCCGAGAGTTTATTGAAGTAAGGTAAGTTCCCATTTAAATTGCTATTCATCATATTGATTTTAGGGTACGACTTCTATAAGAAGAACGACATTTTTTGGCGATTTTGATTAAGGGAAAACCATTTATTTATTTCTGTTAAATTATACATAAGGTGAAGCTAGATTCTCTATCTCAATCAGTTTCAGATATATTTCTCATAGATTTGCTGGCCATTTGTGAAAACAATTCTTTGCAATTAAAGCACTTAATGTGGCTGATTCACACAATTAATTTCAAGTTAATTTTTTGGTTATTTTCAGCAAACTCGAAGGAGCCCCACTGTATTTCTTTGATTGCCAAATTAATTGTGCGCTGTGCGTGACCATTAATGCCTGAAAAACACAAACCTAATGCTATGTGTGTTTGCCAAATTGATTTGCATTAAATGTATCCCTCCGACTTACAGAGTGCCACAGCCAAACCCTCGACATCCGTCAGAAGTAGAGACCACTCCCCGTCGAGTGTTTGCCCGGACAATTAAACCATTAAATGCATTTTAGAATGCTTTAGAAGCGCTTAATGAGCGCTGCAGATGAAAAGAGGCAGTTCCAGCAAACTACGTGTATTTATCCAAAAATGTTCGAGCCGTCGAGCGTTCGTGCCGCGGACAAAGCCAGTGCTCCGACTTGGACCAAAAAGTGGCACGTCCATGTTCCTAGCCTGCCTTCGGCCTGCATCTGTGCCAAAAGAGAGAACTCACTGCTGCATCCAGACACAGTCTGGTGCGGATTGATCTTTCGCTCGGCGGCCGGCTTCAAAGATACAAAGGGGCCGCCGAGCTAGCTCTTATTGAAAAGCGTTTAGGCCGGCCGGCAGTGACGTGAGAAAAGAATTGCCGCCGCAAACAACGGACAGCGGCATCGATGGGCTTCCAAAATAATCAATTACCGGCGAAATCCGAAAACGAAGGTGTCCGAGGTGAAAGAAATCTCCAGCCCAGATCGTCGTGTGTGGGAAAGTGAGTTGGGAGTAGCGTAGGTTCTAAAAAGCTTTTCAAATCCCGAGGTGCCCCTTCTCTTCCATCAATTCACACCTTCCATCGGTTCCATCTTATAATTTGACCCCAAATCCAAACGATTGATAAACAATCGGGCAGCGTAAACAAGAAATTACTTATGAAGAATATATATGTTTATAAGCCACACACAGTCGTCGAACCATTATGAACTTCTTTGTTCTGTTTGCTTATTTAAAAAGCATGGAAAGGCTTTTAAATATTCGTTTACACTTCAAGTAATGCGCAGATACTCGGAGCCAAGAAGTTCCGCCCGGAAAAACTGTCAATGACAGTGACAGGGAAGGAAGAGAGAGCGAGTGAAGTCACTCGTTCTGCACATTCAAATGAAACACATCCAGTCATTATTACTTAACCAGTTTCAATGGCCAGCTGAGAGGCATCGATGGTTATGTCAACGGGCGGGCAGCATCTCTGCATGCAAACAAATCTCCTGGCTTTAGCCGTAAATACTCGTATTTTCACTTTCAGTTGCAAGGCAAAAAATGAAAATAACAGCAATGAAATGGTGGCGGTTGCGGAAACAAAACAACAACGAAAGTTGCCGCACCACCTCGCCGAAAAAAACATCCTTTTTGACCAAAAGGCCAGGCTTTTGGCCGAAACCAGTCGTCGTTGTCGTTGTCGTTGTCCACTTGAAGCGAGAGCCTCACACTGACATTTTAGCCGGCAAAAAAGTGTAGCCAAAAAAAAAAGTGGGAAAAGAAGCTGAGTTGGTAAGTTGAGTAAGGAATACCCTTACAGGATATACTACAACAAATTAGCTTCACATACAAAAAGAATCTTTCTATTTGGCTGTTTAGTTCTTTGAAAGCTTAAAATAATGGTGATCAAATTTTTACTACAACTTGAAGGATCAAAAGGATAACACCACTGCATCTAGGACTTTATATAGCAATTAGCCAGCCATCTCTTCAAATCGTTGACTGCAATTAAAATACCCCTGGGTTAGAGTACAAAAAATGCAAACTGTAAGCAGCGGAAAAACCCGCTCGGTTGGGGCCAGGCTGTTACATGTATTTGCTGGCCGAAAAACGCGTTCCAGCCAAACGGACGCGGCGTGGGGCACACGTGTGACATTCGATCCGCGGACTCGATTGCACCGGCTGCTGCCTGCTGATCGCAGATCGGTGATCGGTGAAAATATTCCAGCTATTTCCACGCGGCTGCTGCTGCTGCGTTTCGTTTTGCTGGTTAACAAATACTTAATGCGATTTACAGTTGGGTTTTTTCTTCATTCACCGAGGAGCCAAGCGAAGCCAGGCCAGCCTGGTCAATCATCTTTCACATGGCAGCGTGTTGGGGCAACACCAGTTAGCGGTACAATGTCAGCAGTGAGAGGAGGAGGAGGAACGGCGACGACGACGACGACGACGACGACAGAGTCTGGCCAAAACGTGTTCTGGCACACTCCGGCGGGGCGCGTTTTTCACGCCGCTGTGCGAACCCAGAAATACGCACGACAAATGTCGGCTAAAACCATGTAAGACAAATATTAGGCGAGAGGTGTTGCTGCCACCAACTTTTCTGGCCATTCCCATTCCCGCAGAGCCAAGAGAAGCAGAAATAGAACCAGCTGGGAGCTGGGAACTGGGAGCTGGCGCAGCTGAGAGCTCTCTGAGCCGGCTTTTGAATGGAATTTAACCCAGTTTGCTTTCTTCTTTCGCGCCGTCTTCATTTCTAGCCAACTGCCTGACTGGCTGCTTTTCAGTTTAGTTGTTTTGGGCGTCAGGGGCCGCTCTAAATGGCCTTTATTGCTATGGTCAGTTATAACGAGGCAATGGAGAGACAGGTGACTTTGTTTGGCTATTTGCATGGCGCACGGAACGGGTTTAATGGGGACTCCAGCCGGGTTGCTGCACGCCACGCGAAAGTCGACTCCGAGTTCATCATTGCAAATTAAGATGTTCCGTCTTGCCAAAATTAACCCTGACAACGGGATTGACGTATTGTCTTGAAGTATATTTAGACCTCATCATGCTCTGACCATTATCGAGGGGGACATATATTAATAAACCGACACGCAGCGTTATTGGGATTATAATTTAATGGGTAATCTAATCAGTTAACAGGCGAGTTTTTTCGGGCCAATCTTATCGCAGAGCTAGTCCGCGTCAGCCATGGAAAGTTCAAACACCCAAGGGCGTGCCATCATAAAGATGCATCAATGGGAGGATTCGGGTTTCTGGGGAATTAATAAGCCGCCAGGCGAGTGATCCATAAACATTTATAGTGGAGGCAATAGCGGAAAACAATTGCAGATAAAACTACGGCCGTGCAGCCAGCCCCCAAATAGCCAAGATATATAACTCTATCTCCATCTCCATCACCATATTATGTGTTTTTGGCCACAAACAGAGTCGTTAACAGCGAAGCGGCGAAAACCATATGAGCTCAAGTGCCGTTTTAAGCGATTTCGAATTTGGTTTTCATGTGAAACGAGCGGAATTGCTGGCGTTGCACCTTGTGCATTCACACCATCACTTTTTCCCGGTGGATTTGGTGGATTCAGTGGGCGGACGGCAACCAGGAAGTGTCCGTTTGAGTAGCGCAAATCAAAGAATTTTTGCGGGAGATGTGGCAAGCAGCAGATTATCGAGATACAGTTGCGGATTTATGCAACCTTTTATTGAACTTGTTGCGATGTATGGACTTGGACTCCAACTCGGTCTTGGACGATTATTGTTGTCTTTTGGCCTGACTCTTGTGTGTGTGTTTTAATTGTTAACGGAAGCTTTGGCGCAGTTATGCAAATGTTTTTTGCTTTTGTTTTTTTGGCGGTTGGTGCCGTCGCTTTTGTAGCTCCTGCTGCTTGTGTTGTTTCACCTTTTCCTTTGCGGCAAATGTTTAACAAAATTTTATTTCGTGTTGAGCAAATAATTTAACAAGTAAAATGCTGTTGTTGCCCGGTGGATGTTGCCGTGGCAGGAAGCAACAGCTGCAACTGCAGCACCAGCAACAACTCACGCATATTGCACAACTTTTAGTGGGAGGCGGATGAGGTGGTGTGGTGGTGTGGTGGTGGTGTTGGTGGGTGGGTGCTGGCAATTTTTAAACAACAGCAATTATTAGCTGTTAGTTGTAGGCAACATGGAAATTCGATATCAAATTGAAAAGCGAGGGAGGAGGCGGGGACAATTAACGCATACCGAAAGCCTCAGAGCTCGGCGAGCATGCGGAAACTGCCAGGCCTGGCGCTGGCGCAGCACATCTCGCGGTGAGTTGGATTTATCAGCCAGCGCGAAAAGTAATATTAACAAACGTTGCATAATAATCGACTCAAATCTGACAAGGAGGAGGCCTCGTCGCACTATCAGCCTTCGGGATCACCTTCAACAGTTCATTGCACGTTCGCCATATACTAGTCATAGTTTAATGTCCCGTGTTATGTCACATCCCATTCCAAACGATTCCACTCCACTCCGCTCCAGTAATGCCATTCTCACGATCTAGGACTCGCCTTTAATGACATCGAACGACAGCGAACTTTACGATTACACGACGACCATAAAAAACATTCAAAATCGAACACACGTTCTACATATTGAATTATAACACAATGTCACAATAGGAACAATCCGGCCATCATGTGGGATGACTCGGCTGGTTACAGACCCGATCGGGAATGGGGTTCTCGTTCGTGAAGGCTCCTCTTTGCCCCACTCCTCGGAAATTAATAAACTGGAATCGAGGTGGACGACGTGCCCGTGTTGTGGCTACAGAATAATAGTGGTGTTTGCTTAGGTGAGGCGGCGGCACGACGACAAGACATTCTTTGGATTTGGATTTCGATTTGGATTGGTTTGAACCTGATTTGTTTATGGGCTAGCCCGGTTGCATGCTTCCCTCTCTCCAGGGCCCAGTCGACGACCGACCCCCTGCCACGATTGAAAGCCGCAGAGCGAGAGCAGACTCGAAACCGAAGGTCATAATTATTTGTATTCTTTGGGGTATCAATCATCGTCATCGGCGGTGGTTGAGGAATGCTGTGCTGAAATGCGCTCCATGGGCAATCTCTCTCTCTCTATAGGTAATGACTTAATAATTCGCCTAACAATACATATATTAGACTGATTTATAGTGCCTTGCCGCCACTATCTCTGTCGCACTTCACCTCTATTTGTGTACATTACCTCGCGCAGTGCTATACGGCACAATAATAAAATTAAAAGCCGCTTAACTTGTTTACTTTTGCATCAATGGCACGGCAAAAGACATAATAAATGGGTTAAGCAAACACACACCGGCAGCGACGCACCTAAAACAAGCAGCGTCATTAAGGCGACGTCGTTTTGGGCCACAGATACAGCTATAGATACAGATAGGTGAGCACTATTTCAGCGATCTTAGATCGTAGATACGCGTACTCATGGAACGATTGCATAGGAGCTGGCTACGGTTACGGTGCTTTTTTTTAACTATTTCGTTTTCCCTAATATTCGGTTCCGAGGGGGAAATATTCAAGTGTACGTCGTATCCCAAGGTGGTTCCGCAAAAACTCTGCCAGTTAAGCTTTAACGGGATAACCTTAGAAAGTGTTAGATATACTCTCTACTCACATGGTTGACTTTTTATTGCCTGAGTCAGGCGGAGATAAGCTCATAAATTAAATTAAAATAAAGCCAAGTGCATTTTTTTATATCTGCTGGCATGATGCAATCAACAGCTACAACGGCTTTTAGAAACATAAAAAAAAACCACCTACAACTGGGAAGTGTGTGCATTTACTTTACGACTATTACTAACTATAAGAGTTTACTACGATTTTAACGGTAATCAATTAACCAAGGATCTTACGCGGAACGAGATAAAAACTAGATCGCTCAATTAAATGGTAATATAAACCTCAAAGTCAGCGAACCCATCGAAAACATTGTTGTTTTAATGATTCTATAAATTCTTTTGCTAATTAAAAACTCGAATCATATCTTGTTTGCTCTTTATGAGTTATAATTTAATCTTCAGTTAAGTGGATAAATGTAACACAAAATCAATTAATGACGTCTTGTCAGCAGCAGCAGCAGCAGCAGTATCGACAACAAGCCGCGTTCAGCAAACTGTGCTAAATACCAGAAATGAAATAAAATAAAAAGAAAAACCGCACACAAGACAGTAGCAAACTGTTAATTGGATGTGGCGACTGGCAATCGATAGGTGGAAGTGGAAGGAAAAAACACAACCGAGTGCTTCTCGTGCTCCCAGTGCGTTTTTCAAGTACACTGGTACGTCAGCAGGGCGGATTAGGGGTGCGATACGGCATTAGTTGACCTTAGAGCCAAATTGATCGAATTGCCAATTGATGGCAGAAGACTTTTGGCTGGGAAATGTACTTTTATATTAAGTCGAGAGAGTTCTTTATTTTCCTGTTCCCTGTTTGGTGACGGCGCCTGCAGCCTATCCCTTTCTGGACACTCCACCACACTATACACCTCTTTGATCAAATATGCGCGCCGAGTAGTAAGTCATACGATTTAATTGCTTTTATCGCACGCCTCAAATCGCAGACATCAGTCACCACCGTCAATTAAATTAGAAATCCCTCCCTCAAGTGGATTTGGTTGTGCACCCAGATCGGATGAGGCGATGCATTTGGCCAGTTGTGACACGTCCCTGCGATTAAAATCAACATAAAGTCCAGACGACAACGACGCACGCTTTCCGCTGGATTCCCCTCTCCCCCACCCGTTTTCACTAAATGACAACCACGAGCACTTCCGTTTCCAATGCTTTTCACAAAGTGCGACGACGCACTCGCCATCGGCGGCGGCGGTTGTTTGTCGTGCGTCCCAGCCGCCTCCTTTTCACCGGAGTCCCAGCCCCAGGCAACTAAGCCAGGGAGATCCAATCAAGACGCCTCGGTCCCAGTCGCATGTTGCCCATAAAAGGGACCACTGGCACTGGCACTGGCATGCTGCTGGCGATTAGCAGGAGATGCCAGGCGAAAGGGTTTGGCATCCCTATTTGGCTAGCGAAAATGCACGAAACTAGATGCGGGGAAAGCTGGTCGTATATGAAATACCCTAACTTTTAAAACTGTTTAAGAAAGAGGAAGGTCAATATAATAACAATATAAGTTACAATCTCTTTAGACTTTACACTCGAATTTTTGGTGCTGGTCCTAGAGCTGGCTTTAGGCTCTTTTGAGCAAAGAGAGTGTGATTGTCACCAGCAGAAAATTTTAAATGTATGAAGTAATGTATCATTAAATAGACTTTTAGAGAACCCTGCCTAAGCTTGCAAAAATATCTCTGATATACTTAGTAGCTTTGCCTTGAAGCTGTAGCTTAAGATGACTTCAAGAAACACAGAAAAGTACTCTAGGACCTCGGATACACCCAGATGTTTGCAAGGGTATACAAAAGAGAGAGTCCAGGGAGACATTCTGGCACAAAGACTCCCCATTCGAGGGCCACGCAATTTCCATACCCGGCAAAAAGCTGAACTTTGTCGGCTTGTTAAGTGCGATCGGGTACGAAATGTAATTGGTTTGGCGCGTTAATAATCAATTGGCGTTTACATTTTAAATGTGGCATGCCGCTGCCGAGGATTGGCGGCGGCGACGTTTGTTCTCTCAGTGAGACGACACCGAGGAATGTCAGCCAAGCCAAACGGAGCCCGTACACCAAACTCTCCTCTCCATTGAGATCGTGGCGACGTCTCGGCTTCTTGCCTATGAGCCGTCTGCCCTTGATGTAGTGCCAGCCACATGCTGCCTCTGCTGGTCACAGTAGCCAGTCCGTATGATGGAAGGAAGAGCCCGGCAGCTGCTCCCGACTAGAGTGGGGACTCTGTCTGTGTGCAACTCATGTCAAGTGGGCTGGACTGGACGGCGGCTACACGTGTCGCCCAACGTCAACGCCATCGACCAACGTCGGACATCGAACATCGCCATCGCCAGCACCCAACTCGTTCTAATCGGAGCCGGATCGTATTACACGGAGGGAAAGCGGGTCTTAAATTTGGGATCCGAATTCCCAAAGCTAGCTAACTTTACTTCTAAGAGGAAAATAGTTTTAAAATAGTTAAACTCTCAACAGATTCTTACAGAATATTGAGATTTACTTTTGAATTCTTATTAGTTTAGTGTTATTAGCTGGAATTATTCAGAGCAAGGCTAACAAATCTTCTATAAATACTCGTATATCAGGAATTTCATTCGTAATCTTCAGACATAAGTCAGTCCTGTGCTGCATGTTTAATGATTCATTTGAAAAAGACGCAATTATACATTCGTAAAATGCTATCTTAAAACCTGATAAAGGTTCCTTTAAAATGGAATTCACAATCTTGGGAATTCTTGCTATTTATAATCCAAGTTATTTGATAAGTTGACCAGAAATTAAAATAAAATATGCAAACTGTGCTATCTGATTTCAAAAATCTATTGAAATTTACAAGCTCCCCAAAGAACACCGCCTCGACTTCGATCCAAATTTGTTCTGAGTGCAGAAACCAGTTGGACTGGATCGATTGGTGGCGTTTCGAGCTCAAGTCTATCAATCAGTGGCTCGTTTAGGAGGTGAGTGAGCCATGGGCAGCACATACTTGAGCTGGGCATTTTGCTGAAATAGCTTTTTAATTGTCGCAAATATTTATAGGAAATTTCTCACGCACAACCGGAGCCGATCGAACGTGTGATTTACCTGCTGATCTCAGTTACCCGCCACACTAGCAACTTTCGTGCAATTAATTCCAAGGATTTGGCAATAAGGAACAATGTGTGAGTGCTTACCTGAAAACAGAGAGGGAATAAAGCGCTTATTAATATTGTATGTGGCAATGAACTTAGCCTATCCATAAACTGTACTGAACAATCTACTTTTGATAATTAAATTGTGCGCATAAATTATATTATAAACAAACAAACACAAAAAACAAACGCGCTCCATATAAAGAAAGCAGAGGAGAAAAACAGAAACATAAAGAAACACAATAAACAATTTAATTACGCATCGTTTGCACATCGAGTGCGGTACACAAAAGTGAAATGCAGCTATATAGGCACACAAAAATGAATAATCGCACTTGGCCAAGGCGAAAACAAACAAACAAAGAAGACATGGCCCACAACAGTTGGCTGCACATCTGAAATTGGCCAAGCCAGACAAGCCCCGCTTTAATTTCATTACGTTTTCATGTCTCAAATGTGAGAAAACTGTTTTTCCGACAAAAATCTCCGGCTTCCCCGGCAGTTTAATTCATAAACACGAGGGCAATAAATTACTTTGTATTGGAAAAACCTACGCAGGAGTGCCATTCCTCGGATGCTTTTCGATGTTCCGTTGTCGCGTGTTTGTAGTACTCGACTCCGAAAAGAAAGTTTGCATTATAATTGCTTTGTTTCATATTTTTCCACACCATATTTTTAGCCGGGCTTTGTCTCTAAAGCATTTCAACTCTTTTGGCAAATTGCAGCAAATACACATCGAAAATAATAGCAAAGAAAACATGACAATGAATCGCAGCCCCAGCTCAAAAAAGATACAGAGATACAGATACAAAATCCAGCAGCAGCAGCACCATCTGCATAGCATCTTGCCTTGTCGCCCGTCGTTCAACTTTTACAACTCGCCCCCTCCTCTGTGTTTTATTACTTCATTGCCGCGGAGGGATATGAATGGTTGAATGGTTGGATAGTTGGATGGGAGTACATACAGAAATGCCTGCGACATGTCAACTATTTCAAGGCTAAATCAGCGAGGCAGCCGGTCGTGTGTCAACACAGCGAGTGTGTGCGTCTCACCCTCGCAGAAAGTGCATTGAACCCCGAGCGGGAATGCATTTGCCTGTCAGTTCGTTAATTGAAAGTTGGTGACAACCAGCAGCCGAGTGTGAGTAATTCCATTCGGATATCCTTCACAAAACGCAAACAGAAAGACAAACAAACACCAGTGGACCTCACTAACTAAGAGTAAACTCGCAATCAATTAGAACAAATAGAGCTCTGTTTTCCCAGGCCCATTTGGCGACTCGTTAAAAGTATATGCACACACATATATAGAAATTTATTTAACCCAGCCGCACCCTGCCACGAAAAATGTTGCTCATTATTTTTCGGTTTTTCTGCTGTGTTTTTCCAATGCGTTCACAAAATAAACAATAATAATAAAGTTGCACAACATATATATCTACCTGAACGTGTACGAATTTGAATGGAGGCACAGCGATGATGACGCCGCCGCCGCCGCCGCAATCTTATTTGTTTCTTTTTAAATTTATTTAATTTCATACCTCTTTTTGGGGGCATTTGCTGGGAGCAGCCATCAAGCAAGCCGTCAAGCCGTCAGATGCGTTTGTTGCCCCACAAAACGAGCGAGTCTCAGCCAGGGCTTAGAAATGCAGCCAAAAAATAATCATTTTCCGCGGCTCTTGGCGCCGTGACAAATTTAAATGAGCTCCGTCTTTGGGTGCAGCATTTCGAGACTCAAAAAAGGAAACAATAACAACAGCAACAAAGAGTAGTAATAATATTGCGGTCATATATTACTAATGTGCTTGGATCGCCGGCGTCTGCCCGAAGCTCTCCGAAATGAATCAATGCAAAACTATGAAATGCATATCGCAACGACAGCAACAACAACAATAAGAGTGACAACGCCGTTGACATGCGTTGCCCGCGGCGCACAGTGTCACGGATCATGTATACTTACTTAAAAAAAAATATATTGAGCATTAAGATAAATTTTAAAAATTCTAAAAATGTAACTATTATTATTAATCTTCTCTTCTTCATCTGTGATCGACAAGAAAGCATTGAAAACAAGTAGAAAAGTTACAGTTCAGTAACTAGAGCCTATGACTAAATCACGTTGTCTAATTAACCTAAATTTATTAAAAACTTAAATTAAACAGTGCTAAAGTCAGATGAAACCTATAATGTAGCTAGGAACATGTTGCGCAACATCTAGATAAAGGTAAATGTTGCCAGAAGGCGTTATAGATATTTGTATCTTTATTTTACTTCAGAGTGCATCTATTCTGTAATATTAATATTGTAAACTCCTTCTTTAATACCATTAAGACCAAGTCTGGCTTGACTCGACCCAGGGTACGTCGTCGCTGGCGATGAATCAACTCCACAGCGGATGGAGGCAGGGCAACAGCAATCGTCGTGGGGCAATATGCTCAAGGCCTTGTGTCAGAATTTTTATGAATGAATGCGAATGCACACAATTTACACGTATTGAACGAACGCGCTTAAACGCCCAGCCAATCGCAAAACCCAGCGACAGATAGCTGGGATGCGAGATCCGAGCTGAACTATTGCCAGCATCCTCATCATAACGATGATTTCGGTATTCGGAAGACAGCGGCAGTTCGCTGAAAAGCCATTGCCACTGCAGATAGCCAAGTGCATTGAACCCACGACATCGGATGGATCAACCAGTTGAGCAGTTAAACAAACGCTTAAACGCTCAACAGTCAATTCCATGCGACTCCATTCAATTCAATTCGATTTGATTCGAGTATCTGCTAAAAGCAGATATTACCAACTGGCTTTTGGCCGCCCGGTCGTTGCCTATTTGGTAGGATGATATCGTGTTGGTAGCTGTTCGTTTTTGGGCGGCCATTCCCGGTCGGGCCGACCTCTCATCCTCCAGCTCCTCTTTCTCCCCCACAGCTCCTCCTCAATCGAGTCAGCCAGCAGCCGGTCGGTCACGTTTCAACTAACAACTGGCAATGGCTTTTTGATTGGCCATCCTCCCTAGAGCAATGCCTACTACATAGTGTAGTTCTGAAAATGCTGAAGTTATGAGCTGCTCAAGTGGACCCTCGCCAAGATTAACCTGCGCGCGCTCCCTTGCTTAATGGCTGATATTTTCTAATCAATTTTCCCGAAACAATTGCCTTGCAGCAGCCTTAAATCGATAAATTGCTATCACCATATTTGCCACTGCAGTTGACACGGACGGACACGGGAACCCACCACCACCATTGGAAGACGACGAGAACCACACAGAAACCCACCCAGACAGCCCGCCATCTGTGGTCAGCACTGTCTGGGTCTATGAATGCACAGGAAAATAAGAGTTAGCCATTAACTGGGTTCAACTTATGTATCTGCTAACCAAAAGTGTTAACTGTATAATCTTAAAACTCTATTTTATTATAATTAAAAAAAACAAAACCTTGATGTTTAATGGTCTGAAATCT
This sequence comes from Drosophila ogumai, assembly GCA_018904815.1. Lineage (NCBI taxonomy): Eukaryota > Metazoa > Arthropoda > Insecta > Diptera > Drosophilidae > Drosophila > Drosophila ogumai. The sequence goes on from JAEIIJ010005047.1 coordinate 83,646, forward strand.
ATTCAAGATAATTCAACATTCTATGTCTTGCATTATTTTATAGATTTCTGTATGATAATGTCATTTCCCGCAGTGCAAGACAACCACCAGCACAACTTGTTGCTGGCAGCGCCCTTCATTAATCTTGAACCTGGTTTGGGGAGTGCACAATGTGTGCGGTGATGGCATTTGATGTGATCCTGTGCCCGCTGGCTAACTGACTCCCCTGGGCGAGCTCAGGTTTTTGGTTGTGATTCTGTTTGTTTGACTGGCATTTGATTATGCAGCCAAAGAGAGAGAGAATGCCTGTTTGTACCAAGCTCATACTCACTCCCATTCCCATTCCCAGTTGCATCTCCGCAAAAGCGTCGAGTGCAACTTGTCATTGTTTATCTTCTGCTGCTGCTGCTGCTGCTGCTGCGGCAGTGGCAACGATAGCTCGTTGTGCTTCTGATTCGGATTCTGGCTGTTGCTTCGGCTTCCGCTGGATGGGATCAGAAGCTCTGGTGCTGCAGCTGCATACAATGCGATTTGGTTGTGCCATTTCCATTTCCATTTCCACATCCACATCCATTACCATTTTCTTTGCCTGCCCAAAAGCTGCGCAACTGCAGCTTATCTGTGACTGGATGGGGGGATTCGGCTCTATGTCATGCCATTCACCAGTGCCTCTATTTAGGGTTTCTCCTTGCCACTGAAGGCGGCCATAGAAGTGCCCGCGTCCAGAGTTCCTGGGCTCAGCTGCTGCTAATTAAAAGAGCCTGCCAGCGTCGAGATACAGATACATACGGGATCGAGTGGAAAGATAGTGCACAGCAAGAAACTCTAAGGGTTTCCGAAGAGTTTATGTTAGAGTTGAGAAGAGCACTAACTGTGTAGGTCTTGGGCTTTTGCTCAGTGGTGGATCGGTTGGGCTTTCAGCTCGCAAGAGATATCAAGCAGAGGCATCACCCAAGACAAAGACCAAACACGAACTGGAACTGCGGCCCATCGCAGGCAGTGCTTGGGTGGCAGCCTTTTAAATGCATTTGCTGCCCTGACCCCTATTGCGACTATCAGGCCATTTGGCGGAAATTTAAATTTAATTAGAGCTCTGCCCGCGAACGGGAAGCTCGCTCCGCTCCGTATCGGTTGGTTAGTTGAGGCGGCGGTCGCCGTTCTTTGATGGCTCTCAATTGAGGAATTGAGGAACAAAGGAATATATTAGAAAACTTCGATAGTATTCATGATATATACCCTGGAAATCGGCAATGGATGCGTGGGAATGAGCATTATGATTTTTATTTGTTTTCTTTATGTCTCCCTCTTGCCCCAAGACATTCTTTGTGTCGGGGATTGATGAGGGAAGATAGTATCTATATGGGGGTGTGACCATTATGGCTGTCATTTAACTATTGTCGGAATAGTTTATTTGCATATTAATACCCCTTGTTTTGTTTCATTCGTTTTGCGCCATAGCCCGTTGCTGATGAAACGCTGCTGGTGGCATGACGCAGTTCACATATCGGCAATAAATATATATTTATCTCTGCCCAGACACAATAGGAAATAAGGAGAGCTCCGAAAGTACGCACTTGAGTCACTACACAAATGATTGGAGGATGAATGGAAAGGGAGAAAGGGTTGAGGAATAGATATACATATCTATAGTTTTCTTTGGGGGATAGAAGCACTTGGAATATAGAAATTTTTCAATTTTGAAACTGTCTAGCCCCCAGTGACACTCAAAGACAATTGAGTTATGACAGCTGGCCGAGTGCTTAGTTCTATTTAAGTGCCTCTCAGAGGCTCCATTTGGATATGGGATACGCGATACCTAGATCAGATCCATGGGATAGATACTCTTTTGGTGGACTTCCAAAGCCGCGAATAAGAGTTTCACCCAATCAATTTGCCCCAACAAATTTGCAGCACAAATAGAAACGCTTCGCTGTTTAACCAAATGGACAATTGTCACGCCAATTTAAGACGCCAAAGGAGACCTTTGCCGGCTCTTTTTAGATATGTTTTTCCATTCATTCATTCCGTCCATTCGTTTGTTTGTTTTCATGCCGCGAGCCAAAACCAAACTGACCATGAAAAGCCAGCCAGCCGCCCCAGGCGGGGCAGTTCAATAAAAAGATATTCGAAAATACATGTCGCCGACTTCCCCTAACTGCCGCGCTTGACCGCACCGAAGGGTATATTTAGTTCAAGTGATTTGTAGAAAACTTGTAGAAAAGCCGGCGATTTTATTTACATTCCGTTGATGGATAGCTTTGGGCCCCTGGATAAACCATAATTAATTACGATCGAGCGACAGTCGATCGATTGCCGTGTCGCGGGCTCTGGCTTTGACTCCAACTCCGGCTCTGTGCGATACTATCTCTTCGTTTCGACCGAATATCGTCTCATTTTTTGGGCATTTTTTCCACTTCAGCTGGCAGGCATTTTTCAAATAAATACGTAGGGTCTCCCCTCGATCGGTTCTCGGCTTGCGTAGTTGGCTTTAGTTCACTGGAAATCGTAGGGGGAGAGTGCTTTCTTTCGATGCGATGCGGCGAGTGCGTACAAAGGCGCCCCTGGAGTTCAGTGACATGGTCAGCCGCCAAGATCGTTTGTAATTCCACTGGCAGGGGGACCAGACCATAGGCCATTGTGCGTATGTCAGGGGGGGATTTAAAGGGGAGGAGGTGCCTACATAAAGCCACTTTATCCTGGGATATACTCTTCTGCTGCGGTCTAGGGCATTCGCTGCTGGGCTTTTGTGTGACGATTCTCGTTGTGCGTACTTCCTGCATTGTGCTCGCAATTTCATGGATTCTCATTGTTTGCACAGACAGATGTTTAAGACCGAAAAATGTCGTTAATTGACTTACTCAACTCCCAACCCACTCCCACTCCCACTCCCACTCCCACTTCCAGTTCCACCGTTAATTGCATTTAGACGACTTAACGGTCACGTGGCCACCAGTTAATTGAAATTTTTTCGATATGAGGCCCACCTGGCGCAAAGTTTTCTTTTTGGCTTAATTGCCTGTTTGTATACGCCCAGAAAAGATAAGTTAATTTGCGACTGTTTTGCTGTTTACGCTGGGGAATGTGGAGCGAGGAGCAACCATAAAGTATGCCTCTACTATCAATCTATATTTAAAGTGCGATTTATAGATTGCACTTGCTTAAATAATACCCCCTCTGTCCCTCTCGATATTTGCATGGCCCATAAAGAACTGACGCGTCGCAGACTGACAAAGCCGAGGAGGACAGCACAGCAGGCCATGGCGAATGCAGCATCTTTATGCAGCAGGAGGAGAGCAGATTAAGTTAATTACGATTTCGCGCCGCCAACCTGCCAGCCTTGCAACATTGTAGCTGCAACAATGTTGCCACTGAATTAGCCCGACTTAGGGATGGCGAAGAAGCTAGTTACATCTTGTCGATTCTGAGCTTAAAAATATCTACATATAAGCTGACAGAAACATAAAGATCTTAAGCTTTAAAACTTGTCATTTTTCTTGCTTTGCTCTTGTTTTTATTTTATAAGATAAAGTGTAAGATAAAGCTGGTTTGTTATCGATTTAAAATCGTTACTGTTTTCTGTAGTCAGCGCAAGGTACTAACAATGTTATGAAGACCTAACATGTAAATGATATTGAGCAAAAAAATCTATTACTTTATATATTTTTAAATCGCAACCTAATTTTTTTTTCAAAATATCAGTAAGGTTTTTGAATTTCCCCCGTTCGATTTGAACTTGAACACTGAACCAGTGTGGGAAACGCCTTTATCTAACTACAATCATATGACCGTATATAGTATATACGTTGACCAACTTTTGAAGACAATAAGAAGAAATGCAAGAGGGTCCACCACCTCCTATATCTCCCATTCGTGGGTCGTCGTCTGGCACCCACGTAGCAAAACAAAGAAAAAAGCGAAACTAAATCGTGATTTATGATGATTATATTTGAATTGCTCATTGTCTCTCACACCCCGATCCAGTCTCGGTTTGGCTCTAACGAACGATTTTGTTTTTTATCTCATTGCAAATAAATAAAATCAAAATTGGGACTCGCTGGTGCTTTGACCATGACCATGTTGCTGCTGCAGCTGTTGCAATGGCGGCGCTTTTCCACCGAACCGCGATACACATCTGCAGATCTGTGGCCAAGGAAAGCCCGAAAATAGAAAAAAATTAAAGGGAGCTCCCGACTCTCGGCTGCAGTTTCACTTTGGCTCTCCCTTCGGGGCCAACCCGACCCGACCCGGCTCAGTGCATTGGGTCTGTAGGGCGCCGGGAAAGCTAATTAATTTTCAAGCGAAAGTTTCACCTTAATTAGTGCACATCACGGCCTGCAGCTAGGTTGCAACTTTAATCCAACAGCAACCCCTTTAAGTTCGAGTTACCCAAGTCCTGGCCGTTTTAAATTACAGTTTCACTTTTTAATTAGACCCCGCCCCGGCCAGACGTCTATGCAAAGTTGTCGAATAGAGAGCACATAAAAAGGAAATTTTAATTAAACAGTCTGCGAGGGTTGGCACAACCAGCACGGCAAAAATGAAATATAAAACACACACACAGAGCGCACAACAAACTCCAATACACGACGAGCTGAAAACGGTTGGTCAGTTGCGAAAAGTTTGAGGGCTTGGCCAGGCAAAGGGGGCGGGACCCTTGGCATAGGGGAGACAATAAATGGACTCGCACTAGGATGGACTGTGAAAAAAATGGTAGTTAAATCAGTCCAGTACCTTTAGGGAATTCTAAAAAATAGGAGACTGTTCATCGGACACTTATTTTTTGCACTCCTAAACTAAAGAATTTCATTTCAGGAATTTACTCTGCTTTCTCAGTACTACGTTTTTTCGCTCAATGTAAAGTCCAGCGACGAAGCAACTCATTTGCAGACCTGGACTAAGGCATTCGAATGGGGCACGGCATTCAGCTCGGCTCAGATCGGTTTGGCTCGCTCTGGTCGGGGTTCCTGGTTTAATAGCTTCGCTCTTGGCATTGAAATATTTATCATGTCGTGCTAATATTGCCCAGAACCTCGAGGACTGGACACGCTCGATTGGACAGTTGGATAGGGCGCAGCTCTGTAGGAGCGTTCGAGTGCCAGCTGGGGTCGGACCAAGTCCAAGACCAAGTCCCGGCCCGAGTCTATCTACGTATCTCAGTGCCCCTGCCCCTGCCCCTTGAGACTGCTGCTTCTTGCGTTGCCTGTCATCATTGACACGCGAATTGCAAAAGTTAATTTAAGTAGTTTTGGCCAAAAGACGACAACAGGAGAGCCAAACTGCTGCAGTGCACTCGCTGCTCCAGGGTTTTGCAGAGGGTTGCCTCAGCTCTGGCTTTGGCTAGTCATGGGCAGATTTATATGCCCATTTGGCTAATGAATTGCAGCTAGCGGCGGACGAAGAAATAAGAGCTGATCCATGGGCGCCCATAAATCATGAGAACTCAACTTTGCTGGTCGCTTTTACTACTTCGATTTCATTCCCGAGAAGGCAGATCATCGATGAGCCAGCTCCCTTGGCTTTTATTTTCTTTGAATTTTTAGCCATCAGCGGTTTTGTTGGGACCCGCATTCGTCTTTGAATGCGGTGGTTTCTTGTTTTATTTATTTTATTTCTTCTCGTCTTTTTTTGGTTGGTCTCGTCGCACGCCACGTGAATTATGTGGGAGTTTTGTTGGCCGTGCGCAAACATTTCAATTCCAAACAGTTTGTAATTATTGCGCAAATGTGACAAGACAAACAGTTTGCTGAACACATGTTTTGAGTCGATTCGAGTATGTGGGAAAGGCAAGAAAAAATAACCCAAATGGATTGCAAGGTCACACCTGAGACAACGACGAAACCCTTCGCAGAAGGTTTGTGCGGTTGGCTTCGATGTTTTATGGCCAAAATATGCGGGGCCCAAAGGAAATGCCCGAGAATACATGAAGGCTGAATCATCGGCGTCAAAAGATCTTGCAAAATAGGAAATATAAGCATGCAGTATATGTGTATATACAGCGATCGCGGTGCTAAACAAAGCGAGTCCCCACAAATTAAGGCAACGTCAAGCAGCGTGAAATGAAACGGCAGAAACGAAAAGATTCCGATTCAGATTCAAAAATTACGAGACGAATTGCCGCTAAAGTTGAGCAAATGAAGCCAACGCCGACGTAAATAGCCAAACGGATGTGTTCTCTGAGGATGCCTGTAGTATTTATTACATTTTTTGACTCACTCAAAAATCAACGTGAAATATTTGGCACACATTCAACGACAGCGACTATAAAGAGCAAAGGCACGCGACGTTTGGCGGGGGCCTGGCGTCCCGAGATCAATAAAAATAGCCACTCAGAGTCCGCAGAAAGACGTGGGCGAGCAGCATCTGCATCCGAGGCATCGCCATCATCCTCATCATCATCATCATCGCACGCTGGAATGCCATCTATGCCACAGTTAAGAGGCAAAACAAAGTGCAAGGACGTCCCAAGGGGCCCTCCATTGCTCGATCTCCACCCCCTCGCGGGATATAAAAATATCTTCTTCTCGGTATCTTCCACTCCACTCCACTCTAGTCCACTCCTCGCCTTGCCTTGCCTCCTCAGAGGTGAATGAATCCAAAAATATTTCTGCACGCAAGTTGTGCGCGTAATTGCACGTTGCTGCACCTCGCTCTTGGTTATGGGAGTCACTCACTCAGGCCGAGCCTCAGCCCCAGACTCCGAGTCGGAATCGGAGTCGGTGTCTCACTCCCAAGATTGGGATACAGAGTAGTCTGTGGGCTGCTCCACGGCCTCTTCGGCTTAACCCACATACAAGCGCACTTTGGTCCGCACTCAGGTACTCTTAGATACAGACACCGCCGATGCATTCCTAGCGCATTTTGACTTGCTGATTGGCGGCTTCCCCGGCACAGTATCTAACTGGATCTAAATGGAGTTGTGGGCTTTGGTTCCTTGAACCAACCAGCAACCCAGGGCCCCTAACGATGCTGACTCGCTGGTGTTCACACTATTCAAAAAGTGGTGAAGAGACATCCACTCCATGGCGGGTACTCCTGTGTTTACAATAATCAAAAGCCGAAGCCAGCAAAAGACCAACTGCACACATTTTAATGAGTTGAATGCTTACAGCATTTGCATTAAATTCTTTGCTAAAACTTTAAGGCTTTGTAAAGCCTACAAACTACCAGGGGAATCCATTGAACTAGTTCACCCACTCGGTTCGCCGTCGCCTGTCCGCACACAAATGTCGCATTTTATGGGCCCTAATATGAAAATCATCGCCGTTCCTCAGCGCCTCCGCTCCTCTACCCTCTCGAAATTCTCAAATTCTCCCCTCTTGGTCTCCTTAAAAATGCAGCAGCTCGTTAGACGCATTAGGGCCCGGACATTATTTCCCTGGCGGATGACATATGGCAGAGTGGCTGCTCCCCACTACCTGTCCTGTGCTGGCGGCGGCAAGTCTTATTAGAATTTATGATTTGCCATCTTCGGCAGCGTTTGTTTTTGCTTTCTCGGGGACCTTAGTTTTGCTGGGCCTCTGCCCAGCTGGCATTTACTCTTGGTTTATTATTTATCATGCACTTTATGGAGGAGCTGGTGCCCCGAACGAACGAACGGCACACGTATATATTTGCATTTATAATTTCAAATTGTTTATGGCCAGGCGTGAAAATGCCTCACAAGACAACAAGAAAAATGGCAAGCTTGCAAACTAAATATAAAAAAGCAACAAATCTCTTCCTAATGCATGAACATTTAATGTGCATGACGCATCCCCGGCAGCAGGCGGAGGAGTGAAATTATTTATAAATTATACAAGAGTCAACTAATTGAATTCGATTATTCAGCCAGAGCCCTTGGGGTGGATAAACCTGGGATTTGCATGACTTTTCCCGCAAAATTACGAAGATAAATACACAGCACAGCTGCGGTGAAAATCAAAGCAGAAATATTCAAAATATTTGATGTTTGTGCAACTAATGAAGCGAACCTTCAAGTGCCTTTCGTACATTTTTGGTAAATGTTTGAAGGTAATTTCTTGACAAATTTAACTTGCATAATATATCGCAATTAATTGAAGGCTGATCTAATAAATTACCTGTCCTTTTGGCCTGCTTGTGCAAATAAATATTTAACTGATTGTCTTTCCTTATCAATTCTATGGCGAAATTATCTATTATATTTCATAAAGTATAGTAATAAAGCAGTGACTAAGACCTCAGCAATGAGCATTCAATAAATCTATTAATGAATGAAATGCTTCGGTGCCCACTTCAAAATAGAGGTAAATATTTGCATATTTTGAAATCGTATTTACGACGCCGTCGACTCCAATCAATTATCGCATTAACATGGTTTTATTATGTATCACATTCAAATTGACCAAATCGGAGGCGGCGGTAGCCGAACTCGTTCTCGGCGCCATTACCAAAATAAAAAAGCGAAACAACACGAGAGTTTTCTACGTGGGCGATCCCAGCCACCAAATGTGAGTTGTAGTAAGCACCGAGATTGGCAATTTGCGATTTGCGGCTCGTTAAGTATTATAACTTAATTAGCTGCATAGCAATTCGCGGAGATGCTTGAAAGGAAATCAAATATTTTCGTTGCGCGCTCATTGTTAAGTGTTTACGGTAAATATTTTTAGCGCTATTTTCGGCCCCTTACATAACTTGTTTTGTTTGCAATTTTTTATTATTTTTAGTTTTGAAAAGGGTGCAAAAATACTTTGGTTTTCTTTTCCCGGGCTTTTGTTACTCAAAATCAATGTTTTTCTGTCTGCTGCCTGATTAGTGCGTTAAGCACTTTTACTTTTTTCCGAATCCCCAAAGACAATGCCTCTTGTTATGCAAAATTGAATTTCAATTTCTCAGATTTATAGGCCTGGGGGCAAGCAGCCCGAGCTCAGCGAATTTTATTATAAGCTTTGTACTTCGTACTATTATTAATCAAGCGCAGCAGCAACAGCAACAGAGAGGGGGAAATTGCAATAAAACCTCTGGGAAATTAATTGGGGCGCATCAGAGTTCATTAGGCCTGCTGCTCCTTCGAGAGAGCCAAGAGTTTGGATGCTGTTTGTTTGCCGGGATGTAGCTCTTTGTGTAAACATTTGCATGCACATCAAAAGTAACTGTAACCGAATGTTGTCTGGCCAACAAAAAGTAACAAACAGTCAGCGGACAGGCAACAACAGCAGCAAAAGATCAAAATCATTTGAAAAATTGCTAGCGAAATGGTAAGACGGCAGCAGCAAATCGAAGATGGAAAATGTGTGCGCTGCCTCAGAGGAAGAAAATGGGGGAAAACCCCCACGAGAGGATTGCGAGAGATGAGGGTGAAGACCATTAAATACCCGGCAATTCAATTTCTAATCTAAATGTAAAATATTTCGAAAAAATCTGGTCAATTCAAGTCATAAAAAAAATTTATTTGCCTTTTTAGCTCCTATATTTTATATAAAAAAATCGATTTATCGATTATTGATTTATTGATTTTATCCATTTAATGTTACACCCTTAAGTGCTGTAATCGATCGATGTTTTCTGCCATCCTACTACATAGTAGAAATAATATCGACCAAAATATGAATATCATATGGACAATTTATTTATAATTTTTGTTGATTTAAATATTAATGTTACGATAAAACATCGATTTAATATATATCGGGCTTTGCATCAAATATCGATCAATTGAATATTTTTCAACACTCCTAATACCGAGTACATCGTAGTTCCAACGGAGGAAACAAACCAACCACTCCCCGGACTAAGATGCAGATGTTGCAGCAGTTGCAGTTGCAGTTTCTAAATGCCGCCGCGCACCAATTCACCGACCGTCGAGCGGCCAGCAACAACAACAACGAGAATGCAACTTTGCATAATTTATGGCAATCAATTTCGCGTGAACATCAACACGGTTGCAATGCGAAATGCAAAAAGATACAAAGCGCAACACGGCAACTCTGCATAGAGAAAAGAAAACAAAATAGAAAGAAAAAGAAGAGAAATTGCAGCGGGCTGCAAGCCATCCGTCGTCCATCGAATGCCACCATCTCAACATCAACTTATTTAGTTCTACTTAAATGTTTACTTTCATCAATTCGCAACGATTCCGAAGGCGACTTGACTCCATTCGCCGCTGCCGGAGCAGAGCGGAGCAATGTCAATTGGCTGTGGATTGGATTGTGGCCAGGCGATGTTGCTTTTTGGTCACAAAACTGTAGCTGGTCAAGAGAGCGCTCAACAGGATGCCCGTTGGATTTGGATGGAGATGGAGTTTTGTACATTCACTTTGCAGTCACAGTCGCCATTCGTTGCTGGAACATCTGGAACAATTTCGCCTGGCCCTAATCTAATTGCCATCGTCTAACCCAATTTCCCAGTTCCTTCAGCTTGGCATCTCCAATTGCAGCTCAGAACTTTCACTCGGCCGCCTTGGGTCAAAACCACCCACCACCCACCACCCACACCAAACAAAAGCTAGACTTTCAACTCGCTTGGATCGAGTTCTCCTTTTGGCCAAATACATATCATTTTACATAATAAATTTAATGCAGAGAGGAGTGAAACAAATTGCAGCTCGCGTGGCGATCCCCTTTGTCTTCGCTGACAGCTCGCAATTTGTGCTCATAGGAAGGCAGGTGCCGGCACCAGGGTGCATTGTGTCTACTGTAGTTATCAAATAAATACTCAGCACTCTGCGCTGCTCTACTCTACTCCCATTCTGCTTGAGTGCCGTCTACTTTAGCATGGCGTTATGCATTCACCGTTGCTTTTGGCCCACTTACTAACTCTAAAAAATTTTCAACTGAAAACATACATAAATAATAAAAAAAAAAAAAAAAGTCTTTCCTGATTTATGTCCAAACAAATTGTGTGTTGGCTTGGCAGTTTCCTTATAAGACATGATTTAAGAGAATTATCTTTGTGATTTTGATTATGCTCTAACACTCTAAAACGGTTCCTGTCCGATTAACATCTCGCAGCGACACCGAGCTGGTGGAAATCTGGCCAATTCAATTTAGTAATTTCTCCAGCTCCATACTTTCCCGCCGCCTGATTAACCCCATATGTGCGAGGTTAAGATCCGCCAGCTTCTACGGATCGTATCCGTTGCACGCAATAGATGGAAATGGATGGGAAATTGTGAAAGAGTTTTAATCAAAGTGGAAATTCCGATCGGCCCTCCTCCTGCTTCTCCTCGGCGCCATTTGATATCTTTCTCGGCTGCCTTGACACGCAATTGAGAAGCCAGGGCCAAAAATAAATCTCGAGGAGATTCTTCATTTCGAAATACATCTTCCCCTTCACGAGAAGAAAGAGTGGGAAATTGGGGGCAAAAGTGTGGCACTGCGGATGGAAATCCAGGCGCGCACTTGACGCCGCTGAACCCACAAATTGGTGGTGTCATTAGGCAGATATTGATTTGAATTTATTGGCAATTCAATTAACTTTAACCGAATGATCGCGGCTCTGGATCTGGCTGGGGTTCTGGCTTTCAATTATTTAAGGCGGAAGGGGTGAAGTGAAGTTTTTCCACGGCTGCTGCCGCTGCAGCCATTAATTGCTGGCAGCTGGCGCATTACAATGCGGAAATGCAATCGAATCGAATTGAAAATGGAATGGAATCGAACGCACTTCACACGCAAATAAACAGGCCGTTGTGGCCTGGAGTTTATCTTCTTCTACGGGATGCACGCCAGCAATTTATTCTCTGAAGAAAGCAAGAGGTAGTGAATGGCGAGCTGTTATGCAAATCAGCAGGTAGTCGCCCCGGAAAGGTAGAAGCCCAGGTCGGTCATTCACCGCCGACACAAGTATCCATAAGATACGAGCCGCTCGCATGCGATTCGCGGCATTAGAATGTGCGCACATGAATAGATATAGGAGCCTAGGAGCATAGGATAGCTTTGTGCTGCTTCAGTGAATGGAGGAGATTTCCATTTAGCCGAGGCATTATTTGAGCGCTTTCATTAAACAACTGAAAAATAATTGCAAGTAAGGGAGGAGGAGGTGGCGACTCACACTCATTGTTGCCGTTGATGGGAAAGCTGGGGAAAATAATGGCAACAAATAACCGAATAATGCCCCGTGAAACATAATAAACATATATGAACATATAGAAAAATGTGTAAATATCACTTAAAAACGAAAATGAAAGTGAAACCGTTTTCTTTTATCCATCCATTCAGACATATATCTGGGAGAAATAGATGAGAAAGTCAAGAAAGAGTTGTCAATTCATTCAGAAATAGAAATGTGAGTGTGTCACATTGAATTCAATTTCAATAGCAATTTCCATTTCGAATCGTAGGCCCTTCCATCCATCCATCCATCTATGTATCTATCGTAAAGGCCAAGTACTCTTGGGCCGCCCCAATGTCACCGTTGATTGCATAATCACCTAACCATCACTAATTCCTACGTAATTGGAAAGCCCTAATGTCAGACTCTGTGCTCTGGGCCATCCCATCGAATGCCGAGTGCCTCGAACGCCCCCCGAATGCATCGTCATATGCATGCACCGCATCTGTTGCAACTTATTAATTTTAAACACCGGGGCCAACAACCGTTCCGAGCTGTGAGCGACATGGCCAAAATGCCCGAAAAAAAAAACAAAATATAACACCCAACACAAAGCGGCTTACACTCTTAAGTGCTGGGCCGAGACTGAAGCTAAACGCTATTAATTTTTACACACGGTTTCACTGCAGTCCGAATGCGTTTTTCATGAGCCGCTCGGAATTTTACAACTCCCAGCTAAGCTGCAGTGGCAATGGGTTTGAATTTAAGCCAGCTCTGCTGTGCTCTGCTCTGGTGCGGTGTGGTCTGGGCCATTGTTTTGCAATTTCGGTCGGATGATGATAATGAATGATGAGCCGGGCCGAACAAAACCGAACCGAGAGCTGAGCAACGGCCACAATACCTATTGAGTAATTACAAAAATTTTAAAGTTTAATTAAAATTGTGTAAATAATCGCATTTGCCTGGCATTGTTATCTTTGTTGGCGGGTGTTGCTCTTACTCGTACTCTTACTGTTACTGTTGCGAAAATGAAAGTGCCATCAAAGAGTGTGATGCTCAATTATTGTGGGAACAACGGGGCTGTCTTTCGACAAGTACACTTGATTTTAACAATGACACATGACGTACTAGTGATTACACAAAGATAAACATCACCCACTATCAATCATCGATTTATCTGCCACAATGAAAACCCAAGAAACCATATCTTATTATTATAATCTTATATCTTATAATTATAAAAGCTATGTAATCATATTCACAGGTTCTGAACTTACCTTGTAAACCTCCGAGAAGAAGCCCGATCCAATCTTCTCCTTGACAAAATCATCAACGCTATATAATGCTGAGACGGCGGTGCGCAGAGCCCGGCACGATATGCCGGTAACCAGGCGATCCGATGATATAGCCCGCGACACGGGCGCTGGCGGCAGACCGTTCGCGATACCGTTCGCGATCCCTCCTCCATTGTGGATAGCAGCTTCAGCACTTCCATCTCCATTCGCTGAGTCGCCTGCTCCTCCCCTATACGTTGCACTTGGTGGTGATGCTGAGGTGGTGCTGCTGCACATACCCGCTGTGCTCGGCCAGACAAAGGGAGATGGGGCTGATGAGTGGCCCGAAGAATCCACCTGGTCCACTGCTAGGCCGCAGCTCTCCGACGGTGGGCCGGGTCCACTGTGCTGATTCAGGCTCATGTTTATCAGCTACGACGTATGTTGCTGTCGTATCTGGATGAGATGTGTGTGTGCGGGTTGTCTAGTGCTTGGTTTTGGCTATTTAGTATTTAATATTTTAAGTATTTGATGTTGGGCGATCTTGCCCTGCCTGCTTGTGACGGGAAACTGAACGAATCGAGTAAGATCAGTGGGTTACCACATGGTCTTGATAACGATAACACTATGGGTAACCGATTAACGCGAAGAAACGAATCTCGACTTATTTACTGAACGCAGCAAAATTTTTAAACAAATACATAAAAAAAAATGTGGCAACTATATATCAATCACTGTCGTTTTGCTCGATAAAAGAGACTTGTGTACTTGGTTTGCTTGTATCTTATCGGTATTTGGAATGGTTAATGGATAGTCCTCCGATTCTTGGCACGTTGCACTTGTGGAAGCTGCAGTGGAAGCGCTCGCAGTTGGAAGTCTGAAAAAAACGCCAAGCAAACAAAAAACACAAGTTAATAAAATTCAATCAATTCCGTCGCTCTAATGAAATGTAAATAAACACGTCTAAATATATGAGTGTGCGTATATCTGTTTGCGAAACTGACGGAGCGGCGCGTGATCAACATTTCTCTGTTTATTCTCATTTTATGGGGTGCAAGCAAATTAAAAAAATAAAACTTCAAAGAATTTACTTAATATTCCGTTGTCACGCGCCTCAGAAAGTAGTATATCCAAGTGTCGGCAATAAATTTTCGTCAAGACAAACTAAAGAATATTACAAGTTTAGGGTATTAAATGTCCCGGCAAAAAACCATTCAAATTAGCTTGAAAGCCTAATATGTAGAGAAGATTTCAGAGCTATAGATAACCCTTTAAATAATTCAAATATCAGTACCTTATGTGGAATCAGAGATGTCAATAACATATTTGGAACTCAAGAAGATTAAGTAGAGATTCTTTTTCCAAACAAGTTGATAGCTTCAAACATTCAGATTAGGGTATCCAGAAATCGTTGGAGTATTTGAGGCCTCAACAGTTATATTTATGAATCCAGTTTCCGTAGGCACTGCGGATTAGCAAACACCGCTAAACTAACAGGAATGAATTAATCGAGCCTGCTCGCATTTGCTAATAAATATTCAGGGTCAAAGTCGACGCCGATTGGCGGAGTTGTGCGTTTGATGGCCCCCGGCTTATCAGCCGGGCTGTGGCGGTGATAGCCACAAGCACTATGCCATATGTACTTGATAGCGCCTGTGTTCAAGTGCGATAAAAACACACGAACACGAACACGAACATTTTCAGCAACCTACAGAGTTTGCTGCCAGCTTTTGCCTTCTTCGCTCTGTATAGCAAACAATGTAATTTAGCGGCAATTTGGTTATCATTTTGCCAAGTGTCGTCGTTTGTTTTTGTTTTCGTTGTTGTCTCATCGGCGGGGGCTTGCGGGGCCAAAAGAGTTCAGTTCATCAGCAAATACAAGTGAGATAAACACGACTACTGCAGCCTTGGCCTCGAGCTTGAGAAGCAAAGTTGAAGGAGCCCTCTAGAGAGCCTAGAGAGCACCGGGGAATCTATTAAGGGTTTCCGCCCTTGAAGCACACACCCCACACCGCGAACCACTCGCCGGTTTGACGCCAGAGATAAGTTGGGAAATGATATAACCAAATATTTTGCTGCTCTAATAATACCGGAGAACAACGGCAACAGGTTGGAATTTTTTGATTTGCCATTCCTTATCAAGGCAACCATATATATTCAGCGATAAGATACAGCGAAATGGCTTTTGGGCAACGCCAGCAAAAAAATTGGCTCGTAAAGGATCATGCGAGTGGCCCAAAGGGGATCACGGTAGATAAGAGAAAAGAGCCAGCTCACAATTAAAACTATAACAAAATAATTACACCAAATTTCGACATAATGATAATGATAGAGGCGAACACACCAAGCCATGGCAAGCTCTCACTTTTCCAAAGTCAAAACCAAAACCAAAATAAAACACAAATTACTAAGCACATTTTTGCACTCCGACAAACGGGGAAGTTATGCGAATTGAGATTTTTCTCTCAGTTGTTTGCTTTTTGTGTGTCTTTCCTTCTTTGCGAAATCTGTCCAAATACACAACAACGAGCTGAAGTTAAAGCCGGGCCGGCAGCGGGCCATAATTAGGGTCAATTGCGGCTAACCGCTGCCAATAGGCGACAACGAAAGCTTTTGGCCAAGACGAGGAAAAAGTGCTACACTTCATTAGGCGCCATGACAACCTGAAGAGCTGCAGCGGAAAGTCGATTTAATGCCAACCTGCCGCACGATTACCCAAGGATCGTTTTTGAACCACGCCCCCGACGACGACAGTTGTCCAATTACGGGCGGGTCTTTGTCAAATTATCTCGTTTCGGCTATGAAATGAATACGTGCTAGCTATCTTCACAGCCAGTTGTGAAAGTTCCCATAAAACCTAATGAGTTGCCAAGTTAAATATTGTTGTAAAAAAGAAATATAGTAAACATTAAGCTCAAATATTTTGAAAAGCGCGCGCGCTCGCTGAGGAGAGAGTGCTACCGATGGAGATCAAGGGAAATCCGTTCCGCGGCCCACAAAAATGCGTTTAGCACGCTCCGCAAACTAAGTCAAGGCCCCCTAAAGCAACGATTTTCGGGGGGAAATACGATTTGGGTGAGCAGATTCATCGAGTCTATCAAGAAGACACCAAAAGCACAACACCATGCCGCCGCTTTTATTCAACTCTTGCATACATATATTTTCCCCATCACGTTCCAAACTATTTATCTCGTGTGGAAAACCACAGGCGAAGCATCAAAATATTTATGTTTTAATAGGAATGCCAGCCAAACAAAGGTCAGTCCGCATCCGTGGCTATTGCCAAACATATGGAAAATAGATGAAGAGCGCCCAGCAATGGAATGCTGCAACCTGAAGATTTAGGCGGTGTCAGCAGTTACACGAAGATTAAATGGCCTGAATTAATTAAAAATGGTATACAAAGATGAGCGTGTTTACTGGAGCGTAGTTAGAATAGTAATATCATATAAAATTCCCTCACATTACACTGAGATATTACCACAACGATGATAAATATATATACGTAAATGGGAATATAAGGTTCAATTGTATCAAGCATCTTTGGAAACACTAGTTTAACGTGATCATATCCCTTTGAAATCTAACAAACATCAACAAATGTATGGCTAAAATACGCGGTACAAAGTTTTTATTTAGAAATTTGTGTGGGCTTGTTGCTAAATGATGTGCTGGAGAAACCAATGAAATTAATTTCAGCACACCACTTATCTCTATTAGATTTTGATGGCGTTTAAGGCATTCTCCAAATCGAACGCTGAACCGTTAACCGCCACAAGGTTTCGAGTCAATAAACCGCTGCCGACACAGACTGCGGTGGCTATGTTGCTATGTCGAGATCAAGTTGCATTTTTATGGGGCCAAGGGTCGTCGTCGTCGTTGTAGGCATCATCATCAACAACTTCGCCTACGTAGGCGCGTGCCCGTTGTATCAGAAGTGTGTGCAATATACACACACTCTACACTCTGCCATTAAAGACCCATAAATCTTGGTTATGAAATTGGAAATGATTTTCTCAGCAGACACGTTCAAGTAGGGTGCTTAATGCCGCAAGAACTGATGGTGATGCGTTCAGGAAGTGCCCCGAAAAAAGCGTTAATGAAAAGGAAAGTTGGTCAGCGGCACAAAAAATGCCACTTCATGTAGAAAGAAAAACAAAAGACCAAGACGAGCACCAAGACGAAGACGGCGAATAGAAGCCAAGGCAGAAATTTCTATAAACAAAGAGATGATGAGACGCGAAGGAGGCCGGGCAGAATTATCAAAGAACAACAAAAAGAAGTGGAAAATGGGACATGGCACACTCTCGGGCTCACAGAAACAACAAAGACCGAATGAAATTCATGTCGTTGTCGCGCTCATAAATTCTTATACGCCTATGTGCCCCGGTATCGTATCGCTGGCTATCCGAAAGATACAAAGATACCCAAACACACACCCACACTCGGAAAACTAGCAACTCATTCAATCGGGAGGTGCTGCCTGCATCCGCCGTATATGCCTGCTTATAAAACAAAAAGAATCTATGTAAATTTGTGTATTTTGAATAAATTCCAAGCCACTCGAAGGTGTGAGGGTTTATCGAAGAGTTTTTCGGGGCCCTAAAACAAGTGATTCATACCCGAAAACGCAACGAAATGGAAAGCGAAGAGAAATACCTAAATCTATATATACAAATTCAAATGGAATGGAATGCTGGGACTGTCGAGGGCTGAAAGCCTAAGATAAGCTTAATGAGCAAAAGAAATTTCACTTTCTTTCGCCAAAGAACGGTCTTGACTAAGGTACAGTGCCGCTTCCATAACTTAAACAACAATTTGACGTAGGCTAATTGGTTTTACAAGCTGTTTTACAATTGATTACAGCTTAAATTAGAATTCTGAAGAGAACTTTTCATTAACAAAGTTAAACTTAACAAATCAAAAAGCGATTACAACTTTTTGGGTCTTTTTAGGGTAAAATCTTCTTATCAGACCACAAAAGTTGGACTGTACCTCTTAATTTCCAACGATTACTGCGCCATTTAGGCATTTAGAGACTAATTGGCAGCCGTTTTGGTTCGGGGGGCGGGATACTCACGTGCCGCCCATCGATCGACGAACTATGCCTGAGAAAAAAATCACCAAAAATAACACTAGCGCCCAGCGTAGATGAACTTTAAACGCAAATGAATCCAACTAGAGCAACACCAACAAAAAAGTGGGTTTATTTTCAGCCTCAAGTGCAAGTCCTACAAGAAGATCGGGCAAAACAAAACACTTGATGAATGCAGCCGAAGGAGGTGCAAAAACCAAACAACAACAGCCAACGAAGGGTGGACGGGAATGAGAACAAATGGCACCGGTCGATGGTGTGTTTTATTTTCCTTTCTTTTATATTTTATTTATTTTATTTTCTCCCCTCGATGCGGGCACAGGGCAAATTAGCTTGGACAGCATTAACAGCCGGCTGCCAAGGGCGGAAGTACGGGGGAGTTTACTGTTAATTTCAAATAAACACCACAGCGACCAAAACCGACAATCGAAAAAAAAAAACACCACAAAATGCAGCAGTAGCAAACAACAACCACCAAACCGGCAAAATCCCAATCGGGCAGCTGCACTTTAGTGGGAAAAGATGCCCAAGTGGAAGAGATGCCTTCGGATTGGGAGCCGCGGCAGCTACCGATCCCGATTCATAATAACGACCGGAACATCTGTCGCGGCATTTGCATTTTACGTGGAAAACTGTCTTTCCGCTGCATTGGAAAAAACGGAATAACGTACAAGGGAAAAGGGAAAAAGAAAAACTAAAAAGGCAGCCAGCAAGATTGGAAAACACAAACATCGGAAGCATCTTCGTCATAAGTTGCAAATGTGTTGGTGTTATTTTTACATTTCCGCTGCTTACGAAAATATTTACGCTCCCCTTTGCAGCAGCAGACAGACCTTCCCCATTTCCAATTTCAAATTCCAGTCGCACGCACACACGCACGTGCTAGAGATGAGCCGAATCGAGATTGAGTGCATCGGAGCGATGATAGCAGGTTCGTCTCAAAGAACTGTTTACATTTCTATTATATTAGTTTCTTAATTAATATTCTGACCTTGTCAGAAACATTAAGAAGTTGCGGAAATATAAATTAAATTGTTTGTTTTCGATAATACTGTTTTCTAAAATTAAAAACGCAAATTTAATGCAACAAAAACAAAGACAAAGGACTTTATAAAACCATTTTTCAGATTCATATTGATAAGCAAAGTTACTGCCCCTGATAAAATGATAAAATGCAATAAAGCTTTCCTTTTAAAACTCTCTGACCTCCAAACTCAAACATTCCACGCTTTCCAATAAAACTGGCGTTATTGCCCATAAATTTAAGGCATTCCCTGTATCTGATGAAAAATTTAAATCATATATTTTACTTTAAAATAGTATTTAAAAGTAAATGCTTGGATATTATTACGATTACCAATTACACTTTTACAAGGGCTATATCTGCTGTGACAATTTCACCTGTAGAAACCGATACATATTTGTGCCCGTTCTGATTATTTTAGTTACCAGCTCGATTACAATAGCGGGTGGAAACTTACGGCAGGCAGTGTGTGAGAACTAAGGTCAGGCCCCCATCTCTAGGCTGCTTCCGCACACACAGACACAAACGCAAGCACGCACACCAGCTTGGGAAGTGCACCGAAAACTCTTGAGCTACCAGCTAATCCACTAATTCTGCATTTAAGCCGATTCTTAGTTAGACTATTTATTTATTTACCAGTTTTGTTTTGGCGACTGCTCCCCTTTTGCTGTCTCGTTCTGTTCTTATTGCCGTGCGGCCATAATCCAATTATGTGTGTGTGTATGTGGCTGCTCTCTATTGCAATTGCAGTTATTCGCCTACACACCAGCACTTTTGCACTCACACGCGCACGCACTCCGCAGCAGAAAATCCTGAGCGTCAACAAAATAAATATAGCTTTTGGTTTTAAAATAGGTTTTCACTCGATTTTGTGTTTGGTGTGTCTCGTCTTGTTTATGTGCATTCGGATGTCGGATGTGTGTACTTGTTTTTTTTTTGTTAGACGCGACGCTGATGCCCATTCAACATTTCTCCGCCGACGCAGGGCGACACTTTCAGCCGTTGCAGCTGCACTTGAATGGTAGCCTTGGCCAATTATCTAGTTTGGAATGCAGCCGAAGACATCTTGGCTTTATTTATGTCTGCACTCGCGAAAAAGCGTCCACAAATTAACAATTTTTAGCCGAGCGACGCGCACCCAACTTCCGAATTCTGCTTTCTCGATTAGAGTGACCGTTTCGCGACGGTGGAAAAATCTCTTAAGATGTGCTCCCCTAAAAAATCTCAAAAAAATCAGTGTTGCCAGAATTTGGTGGGCTAAACTAGCCAAATCGAAAGGAAAAATATGCCAGAAATAGCTAAGAAAAATTTAAACTGCTAAAAAAAGCCTATTTTATTTGTTTGTTTTTAATATAAATATTGTCAAAATCAATTTGACCGAATCTTTGTTTTTATCTTATTCAAGTATCATTTTCAAATATTTTGTTGGCTTGTGAGTTTCTCTCGGCAATCGAAAATTGGCGCGTAAATCAAAAAACTTTTTTGGATAACATCGCCCATGAACGAAAAGTCTGGCAACGCACCAGTGCAGCCCATATTTTCGTTCATGAGGCTCTAGCGCGGTTTCAAACCAGAGTGGTGAGTGTGGTGAACTTGGTTTCAAATGTAGTAACATTCCGATATGGCAACGATGCCATGCCCCTAGTGATGCCAGACTTACATAACAATGTTTATGTTTTTATTTAACGATTAATTGTACTTAATTAAACGCCAGCTACTTGTTTTTCTTGATGTACTTCATGTACTTCTTGGCGTTGAAGTTGTCCTCCACCTCCTCCATGATCTTGACCTTCTTGCGCGGCTTGCGAGCCTCCATCCGGGACTTCCTCTCCGCCTCGGACAAAGTGCTCAGATCCAAGGGAAGCTGTAATTTTAAGAGTATTAATCACAGGTCAGCATCGCCGGCTATCTCTTCTACCTTGATTATTTTCCTCGGTTCGTGGTAGCGAATGTTTATCGTGGATCCATCGGGCTGAACGACTACAGTGGGGTACATGCGGCAGTAAACGGAACGGTGCAGCCTGGTGACCGCCGCTGTGGCTGAGGAAAGACAACGCAATTGCTGCGCGGCTAGCGGCAATTGTTTTAGCAACATTTTAATTAATTATTTTCGTAAATTAACGTATTTAAGTAAATTTTAAGGGCACGCGAGTAATGTTTTTGGAAAACAGCTGATAGTGTGACCCAAGCACTCGAAGCTTTAATAAATTATCGATTACACTCTTAGCTTTTATCCGCATTCATGAACGTTTCTGCAGGGTTTTTACGCCCTTTTTCCCGGAAACCTATGAATTCTTGGTACTCCCCTACCATATTAACATTATTAAATCATATAAGAGGCCGCAAAGCATCGAAAATAAAGGAAAAGGGCGAATATCCCGCTCTATCTGGACCCGAACCATATCCAAAAACATTACCTTATGTGTGACCATGCCGAGAAGGGAAATCATAGGTTAAGCTGAAATAAGACTTCGGTCACACTAGTTGTACTCAAAGTGTAAGTTCTGGGCAGAAATTTATTTTCTCGTAAAAATATAAGTACGTTGCTTGAAAGGCCACTAAAAAATAAAAAGTAAAAGTTTGGGGTCGCCAGAGGATACTAGGTTTTCTGCTAGAGTGGAAGGAAAGCCAAGAGAACTGTGTTGTTATGCAGACATCTGCACCTGCGGCAGGCAAAAAAAAATTACATAATTTTTGCAGGCATAATTTTCCCTACGACTCCGCCTGGTATCTTTGAAAACCACTTACGATTTAATGCAAACCGAGCATTAAGCAGCGATCAAAACGACTCCAGTTACCAACGGCTTCCCTTTATTTTCTCATAACAAACCTAACCTCATACCGTTTTTGTTGTTGTTTCACAGCTCTTGTGCTGCAGAATGGCCGCCCGCCGCATCGCCCAATCCTCGATCAACTGGTCCGCTCTTGCCGAGCGCGTGCCCGCCAACCAGAAGAGCAGCTTCGGCGCCTTCAAGACCAAGTCGGACATCTATGTGCGCGCCGTGCTGGCCAACCCTGAGAGCCCGCCCCAGATCGACTGGGCCAACTACAAGAAGCTGGTCCCCGTCGCCGGACTGGTGGACAGCTTCCAGAAGCAGTACGAGGCCCTGAAGGTGCCCTATCCCCAGGACAAGGTGTCCTCGCAGGTGGATGCCCAGATCAAGGAGTCGCAGAGCGAGATTGACTCGTACAAGAAGGCCTCCGAGCAGCGCATCCAGAGCTACCAGAAGGAGATTGCTCACCTGAAGTCGCTGCTGCCCTACGACCAGATGACCATGGAGGACTACCGCGATGCCTTCCCCGACAGCGCCCTGGACCCCATCAACAGGCCCTCTTTCTGGCCCCACACCCCCGAGGAGCAGGTTGGCTACAAGTCCAAGGAGCAGCTGGAGGCCGAGGCCCAGGGACACCACTAAGCGTTGGACAGCTTTGAGAGCGAAGGACCGAACTGCTGAGAGGTGGTCATTGGTCGCTGGTCGTTTGTCGATTCGAAATGTAAACCACGAAGTAAATAATTACCCAAATTAAATTCATTTCAAATGAAGGTTTTGTCTGTCTCTATGGACCAATAGCTCGACATTTAGTTAACCCAAGACACCCAACACAAATCCGTCAAACTGAAACCCTAGTATCAGCATCCCAAAGTGGAGTAAACATTTCTAGACTTAAGCTTTCTCTGTATACCCTCAAATATGTCGATGATGTTCAATATAGAGTGGGGCTACCTTGAGGGCCTCACGCGGGGCTTCAAGAACGGTATGCTGAAGAACTCGGACTACCTCAATCTGACGCAGTGCGAGAGCCTCGAGGACGTGATGATCAGCATCAATGGCACCGACTACGGCAACATTTTCGCCGGCGGGCACGGCGAGCCGAGTGTGGGTCTGATCAACTCGAGGCTGCAGGACCGCCTGATGCAGCAGTACGACTACATACGCTGCCACTCGTCAGAGCCGCTGACCACGTTCATGGAGTATATCCGCTACCCTTATATGATCGACAACATCGCTATGCTGATCGCAGGCTTGAACAACCGACGGCCCATGAAGCGTCTGCTGAAGATGTGCCACCCGCTGGGCCTCTTTGACCAGCTGGCTGCCATCGAGTTGGTTACGGACTTGTCGGAGCTCTTCGACGTTGTGCTCATCGACACGCCCATCGCCCAGTTTATTCCGCCGGATATGCCCCGGGAGAAGCTGCGTGAAATTGACGTGGAGATAGTGCGGGCCAGCCTGTACCGGGCCTATCTGGAGGGTTTCCACTCTTACTGCCGCGAGCTGGGCGGCAGCACAGGCAAGGTGATGACCAATTTGCTGGCCTTCGAGGCCGACCGCCGGGCCATTACCATAGCCGTAAATGCGATAGGCAGCGACATCAGGTAAGGGTCGTGCTTGTGGTTAAGGGGACTTCTAAATATATTCGAGTTCCCAGACCGGCCCACCGTAAGAAGATGTTTCCAACCTGTGGCTCCCTGCCATTGGTGGCTCTGGATCACTTGGCCTTTGCCACCGATGCCGATAAGATACGGGACGTGTGCAATATGTACGAGGGATATGGCAAGTTGTTCGATATCTTCGACCGGGACACCGACGGCATGATCACACTGGAGGACCGCTTCCTCATTCTGGAGGCCAAGAAGAACGTCAGCTCGTTTCTGCAGCAGTATCACTTTGGCATCTTTTACTCGTTTATCAAGCTGAAGCAGCTGGAGTGCCGAAACATTGTCTGGATCAGCGAGTGCATCTCGCAGCGCCAGACAAACAAGGTCAACTATTATATTCCCATTCCCTTGGACCATTAGTTTAGCTGTTGTATGAAAAAAATGTATTTATTTAGGTTTAATCATTAAAATTGTTGAAATTCTCATATATAACAGAACTTAGCATATTTGTAACCCATAATTTCTATATTGGTGTGAATTGATTTTTGAGAAGGGTTTTAAATAGTTACAACTCCTCAAGTAAATTAGATTCCATTAAAAAATTTCTGGATTATGGGGTAAGCCTGCGATAATATAAAATAAATATTTTTTAATTTTTTTGGAAACTAAGAATTTTTATGGCGACCCATAATGTTTTACCACTTTCCTAAATGGTAATTGTTATTAATTTCTGGTTAGAAAAAGGTTTTATATCCGATATTAGAGTGCTGGAAATAAATACATAGAATACGTTTTCTTATACTGAATAATCTTGTTTGTTTTTATTTTTTATTTGGTTGGTTGATTGGTTTGAACGATTTTTTTATATAAAATTTTAAAAAGAAAAATCAAAACTTTAAAATCTCTCCGACTGATCATTAGATATAGTGCCTAAATGAATACATAAAATACGTTTTATTATGCTAAATAATCTTGTTTATTGATTTAATCATTTATTCTTTTGGTTTTTGGTTATTTTTTATAAAAATTAAATTAAAAAATGAAAGGAAATCTAATTTTTTAGGTGGAAACCTCGACTAAGATCTTTTCATCTTGCAACACTGTCCCGTTGGGCTTATTCAAAAATGCACATACGGGCACTCTATTCTTCGGAGAGTATTTTTCAGCTCTCTCTTCTGCGCTGCAAAAATCCGTTAAAAAGCTTCAAGCCTGTCTTACAAATCTCGTTCCGATCTTGGCGAGCTCGCTCTCTCTCGGCATCTCACCTGATCGCGCACCTTCAGGCGGTGCAGGCAGAAACTTGTCTTAACGTGGTGTTCGCCGGGGATGATCGTTCGGTTGTTCGGTCTGAGCGATCAGTTGCTTTTGAATCGAGTTGGAGTGCAAACGTCTCAAGCGGAATCTCAAGTTGTAGCGCTAAACGCAGCGAGCGGAGTGCGATCTGTATCTGTATCTCTGTGGCTCCATCGCTGGAGAATATACAAAGTTGAACCAAGTTTGCCACCACGTTTGCCTCTGGCCGAAACACATCCCGAATCGAATCCAAATATCTGTAATTTGCATAAGGCGTAAACCAAGACGCGCTCTGTCTCCTCTGTCAGTTGTAACCCACTTTCTAAACGACCCAACAACGGCCAAACATAAATAACAAACAAATAAACAAAATATAGGAGAATAATACTGCGACCGATATTCAGCAACAACGAAACCAATTAACAAGCAAATAATGCCGAGGAAATAACACAACGTGCAAGTGATTCATGGGAATTCAAGTTTTTTTCTACCAAGTGAAGTAGTGCCCTGTCCCCTCAAGAAAAAATTCAAATCGTAAACGAAATCGAAACATAGCTGAAAACGCCTCAAACAAAAAGTTGACTGAAAACGCATTCGCGATAACGATACCTTGGAACGCCCCCGACCAACTGTGGAAACCGCAGCAGCAGCAGCAGCAACAGCAGCAGCTTCATCATCTCCATCTTCTCAGCCAGCAAATACGGATTGCAAACAACCCGGGTAAGTTACACCATCGCAGCTCTATACATCATCTTGGAGCCGAGGTTCATGAGTAGAGAGGAGCCTTTTGCATTCCCTG
This sequence comes from Drosophila ogumai, assembly GCA_018904815.1. Lineage (NCBI taxonomy): Eukaryota > Metazoa > Arthropoda > Insecta > Diptera > Drosophilidae > Drosophila > Drosophila ogumai. Next base: position 109,497 of record JAEIIJ010005047.1, read on the forward strand.
TTTTCCCTTTAGCTTTGGCCTTACCTCGGTCTGCAAACGAGTTAGCAGGCGGTTGTGGCTAATGCCACGATCGCCCAAAGCCAGTTAGAAGCGGTGGCTAAGGTTTCAGACTGAAGATTACCGGGCACTCGGTTTTCTTTATTTTTAAGCCCCAGAATGTTTTTTAAGCTAAATATAAGGAAATTTGGTTAAGAGAGATCTTTGTTAATATTTGATTTATTTATTAATTTTATTGTAATAACAAATACAATTTATAGATTACAATGTGTAGTAAGCCAGAGCTTCTTCAGGCTATTTTTTAAACTTTGATTCAATTTGGTTGCTTATTAATGAAATTTAATTATATTATTTCCATAGCCAAAAAAAGAGCTTAATAAAGAAT